>ML317172.1:0-48944 GCA_005239505.1 Nicotiana paniculata | reverse complement strand
GCGCTTCGCATAAGGATACTACGGTTTGGAATCCAGTGATCGAAAGGGTTGAAAAAAGATTAGTAGGCTGACAGAAACGGTACTTGTCAAAAGGCGGCAAGGAAGTGCTCATTAAAAGCACTTTATCGAGTATGCCCACCTATTACTTGTCCCTGTTGCAAGCTCCTGTGAGCATCACAAAAAAACTAGAGCGGCTTCAAAGGAATTTTCTTTGGGATGCGGCGGATGGAACTAGAAAGTTTCATCTAGTGAATTGGCAGACAGTCACTTCCCCAAAGAAGTGGGATGGACTTGGAGTAAAAGATCTTAGGGTATTCAACCGAGCTTTATTGGGGAAGTGGCTGTGGAGATTCGGGGTAGAAGAGCATGCTCTATGGAGGGAGGTCATAGTAGAAAAGTACGATTCCACGGGAGGGGGTTGGAGGACCAAGGCAATCACAACACCTTTTGGGTGTGGCATGTGGAGGAGCATCATGAAGAATTGGGAAGCATTCAGTGGCAACATCACTTACAGGGTGGGAGATGGGAAGAGAATCAACTTTTGGGATCATAGGTGGTGTGGAGATGATACTCTGAGGGTCTCCTTCCCCACGTCTTCAGAGTTTTAAACCAGAAGGAATTGATGATCCAACAGATTCGTAAGGAGCATGGAGGGTGAGGGGATAGTATGGGACCTCTCATTTAGAAGGAACATGCAAGATTGAGAGATTGTGGAGCTCCAAGATTTGTTGACACTGCTATGTGGACAAGACAGGCCCCATCCATCTTGTGATTCTTGGAGATGGGATTTGCGTGGCGATGGTTTGTTCACCGTAAAGTCCTTTACCAGAGTATGTTGGTGAGAGAGGAGGCCACTTTTCCATACTCCTCGATCTGGATTCCTAAGGCGCCTACGAAGGTGTGCTTTTTTGCATGGCTAGCGGCGAGGGGAGTGATCTTGACTGCTGAAAATCTTCGAAAGAGAGGAATTACTCTTGTTAGTTGGTGCTACATGTGTAAAAGCCCGGGGGAAAGAAGTTGATATCTTTTGTTGCATTGCGCTGTGTCCTCGGCTTTGTGGAGGGCAATCCTGAATCTTTTTGGTGTTCAATGGGTGATGCCAAACACTGTAAAGGAAATATTATATAGCTGGGCCGGTTTCCGTAGAAGAAGAAAGCAAAAGGCGTGGAAGTTCGCCTCGTTAGCTCTCATGTGGATAGTTTGGTGGGAGAAAAATAGGAGAGCTTTTGAGGGGATTGAGTCTCCTTTTTCACTTCTTAAGAATAGTGTTTTATCTTTGATCGCTTTTTGGTGCACTCATATAGCCCTTATTTGTATAGAAGATTGGGCGTCTTTTGTAGAAAATCATGTTCTGATGTAAATTCTCTACTTTTTGGTGTACTTCATGTATACGGGAGTTCTCTCCCTTTTGATTAATACAGTTTACCTTATCAATAAAATTATTGTAGTCTGCTGAACGGGAAATGCTTAAGATATTTTTTTCTGTTGAGATGGTAACATATTTGTATATATAAATAAAATCAGTACATAGGTTGTACTGAAACCATATTTACAAGTGAGCAAAAGAAGAAGAAGTACTGCTCTGCAGTCCTAGCAAGATTCTAGTATATCTAGGATTGACCGATTGACACAGTATCCTCTGTGTAAATCTGTTTGCGCCAAAAACAAAAAAGCAAAACACAATTTAGTTTGATCTTCTGCACTTAGTTGCTGCTGTCCTCAAAACATCTGGAATTCCTCTTTTCCAGATTGTCCACCAAATACATGCTGGAACAGTCCTCCATCTATCTCGGCCTCTAGCTCCAGCTGCAGCTTCATCCCAGCTGAAAAGCACTTCAGTAATCTTACTAGGCATTGTCCAAGCTATACCTCTGAGATTAATAAAGATCTTCCACAACTGGTCTGTTATGCTTACTATATTCGAGAAAGCTTCACACAGAAGGGCTTCTTTATGCCTTATTTTTTCGAATGTTCCCGTGTTATGACAAGGGGAACCATTATCTTCAATGTTATTCATACTGAGCATGTAAATGTTCAGCAAGATGATATATGGAATTGGCAATGGTGCTAAGTGAGAGGTTTCTCAGCTCACATGGGAAGGTGAAATAGTATACAAGTTTATTATCTTTCTTTTGCAAACGATACACTTGTGTTATGTGATGCTAAGTTGGATAAACTACGTCACCTGAAAGGTACTCTTCTGTGATTTCAAGCAAGTGTCAAATCTGAGGAGAAATCTTAAGAAGTCCGAAGTTATTCTAGTGGTTCAGGTCAACGACATAAAGCAGGTGGTATAGGTTATCTGTTTTGAATAAGAAACTATTGTAATCTGCTGAAAGTGCTGGCCCATTTCAGCAATAATCTTGCTGCATTTCCTTGATATTACTTTTGATTACTTATCTTTTTCCGAGTTCTTCCGGTGCAGTATTCTTTTTTCTCTTTCAGATACCAAATTTTGGTACATCAGTCTGTTCGGGAGAAATACTTCTTTGGCACGAGTTTGCTACTATAGAAATTGCTGTCCGAATCTCAGTTAACTTTATTTTGCATATTTTCTTATTTTTCAATATCATTAGGTCATATTGGAAACACAAATAGAATGTGTTCTGCATTATAAATTTAATTTATTCATTGTTCGCCTTATAAAAGTTTTTTTTGCTGCTTGCTTGTTCTTGAGGCATTATTGTCAATTTGTCATGAAATGCTCTATTTTATATTATACCTAACTCCTTATCTGCTTTTTGATATTGAACCTAATTTCTCATCTGCTTATATCTTTTTTACAGCAAATGTGGAAGTTAAGAGTAGAAGCGGGCAGCTGGTACAAGGGATTGTTAAAAGTATTGATAGAACACGTAAAGTAGTTTATTTGAGTTCGGATCCTGATGTGGTCTCAAAATGTGTGGTATGTTTTTTGAATTTATTCTACTGTTTGGATTGTTGTTAAACTTTTGCACTGTGTTCCTTTTCATTGTCTTGTCCTTTTGCATCAAGATGCATTCATGTATAACATACAAAAAATTTTCTTCTGTACAGACCAAGGATCTTAAGGGTATCTCAATTGATCTTCTCGTTCCAGGCATGATGGTGAATGCTAGTGTGCGTTCAATACTTGAAAATGGAATTATGTTATCATTCCTCACGTACTTTACAGGAACAGTAAGTTTACTGTATTTCATTCCTGTTCACCAGAGTTTTGCATCTCTAGTTTCATTGTTTCCATCTATTCATTTTTACTTTGTGCTGCTACAGGCTGATATGTTCAATCTGCAGCAAACTTTCCCCTCTTCCAGTTGGAAGATTGATTATCCTCAAAATAAAAAGGTAATAACTCCTCACTTGTCTGTTTTAAGAAGGCGTGAAGGTGGAAAGGATTTTCGAAGAAAAATCCCATATACAAGAAGTATACCAAAAGGTAGAGAATTTACATCAAAACATGTTTCTCTACAAAAGACGCCCAATCTTCTAAACAAGTAAGGGCTATATGAGTGCACCAAAAAGCGATCAAAGATATAAGACTATTCTTAAGATGTGAAAAAGGAGACTCAATCCCCTCAAAGGCTCTCCTATTTCTCTCCCCCCGAACTATCCACATGAGAGCTAACGGGGCGAACTTCCACGCCTTTTGCTTTCTTCTTCTACGGAAACCGGCCCAACTATATAACATTTCCTTTACCGTGCTTGGCATCACCCATTGAACACCAAAAAGATTCAGGATTGCCCTCCACAAAGCTGAGGACACAGGGCAATGCAACAAAAGATGATCAACTTCTTTCCCTGAGCTTTTACACCTGTAGCACCAACTAACAAGTGTAATTCCTCTCTTTTGCAGATTTTCAGCAGTTAAGATCACTCACCTCGCCGCTAGCCATGCAAAAAAGCACACCTTCGTGCGCGCCTTAGGAATCCAGATCGAGGAGTATGGAAAAGTGGTGTACTCTCTCACCAACATACTCTGGTAAAAGGACTTTACGGTGAACAAACCATCGCCACCACGCAAGCCCCATCTCCAAGAATCACAAGATGGCTGGGGTCTGTCTTGCCCATATAGCAGTGCAAACAAATCTT
This sequence comes from Nicotiana paniculata, assembly GCA_005239505.1. Lineage (NCBI taxonomy): Eukaryota > Viridiplantae > Streptophyta > Magnoliopsida > Solanales > Solanaceae > Nicotiana > Nicotiana paniculata. The sequence continues at coordinate 44,876 of ML317172.1, read as the reverse complement.
GGAGCTCCGTAATCTCCCAATCTTGCATGTTCCTTCTAAGGTCCCATACTACCCCCCTTCATGCTCCTTGCGAGTCTGTTGGACCATCAATTCCTTCTGGTTTGAGACTTTGAAGACGTGGGGGGACCCTCAGAGTATCCTCTCCACACCACCTGTGATTCCAAAAGCTGATTATCTTTCCATCACCCACCTTGTAAATGAATGTTGCCATTGAAGGCTTCCCAATTCTTCATGATGCTCCTCCACATGCCACACCCGAAAGGTGCTGTGATTGCCTTGGTCCTCCAACCCCCTCCCGTGGAATACCCTCCATAGAGCATGCTCTTCTACCCCGAATCTCCACAACCACTTCCCCAATAAAGCTCTGTTGAATATCCTAAGATCTTTTACTCCAAGTCCACCCCACTTCTTTGGGGAAGTGACTGTCTGCCAATTCACTAGATGAAACTTTCTAGTTCCATCCGCCGCATCACGAAGAAAATTCCTTTGAAACCGCTCCAATTTATCTGTGATGCTCACATGAGCTTGCAACGTGGACAAGTAATAGGTGGGCATACTTGATAAAGTGCTTTTGATAAGCACTTCCTTACCGCCTTTTGACAAGTACCGTTTCTGCCAGCCTACTAATCTTTTTTCAACCCTTTCAATCATTGGATTCCAAACCGTACTATCCTTATGCGAAGTGCCGAATGGGAGACCCAGGTAAGTAGTGGGAAGAGAGCCCACCTTACATCTGAGAACATGAGACAAAGCATCAATGTTAGCAACCTCACCCACCGGGAAATCTCACACTTGCGGAGATTGATTTTGAGTCCTGATACTATCTGAAACCACTACAGGACCTGCTTCAGGTAGGTCAACTGATCCATATCGGCATCACAAAAAATCAGGGTGTCATCCGCAAAAAGCAAATGAGAGACTCTTCGGGCACTGAGCACCCCGATCGGAACTGAGAATCCTCTCAAGAAGCCTCCGTTCGCCGCACGATCTATCATTTTAATCAGAGCATTCATCACTAAAATGAATAGCAGGGGATAGGGGGTCACTTTGCTGAGACCCCTGGAGCTGCCTAAGAAACCACACGGGCTACCATTAACCAGGACAGAGAATCTTAATGAGGAAATGCAGAACTTGATCCATCTCCTCCATCTTACCCCAAACCCCATCCGCATCATAATGAAATCCAGGAACTCCCATCTCCCAATTGACATGGTCGAAAGCCTTCTCAAGGTCCAACTTGCACAGCCGGGTTCCCTATTTTTCCTTCTGGAGTCTATTTGTTCATTTGCCACCAAAGCAGCATCCAGGATCTGCCTTCCTTCCACAAACGCATTCTGGGAGGGCGAGACAGACACGTCAAGAATCTTCTTGAGTCTATTGGAGAGCACTTTAGAAATAATCTTGTAAATGCTCCCCACGAGACTACTAGGCTTGTGGTCTCTGATACAAAATTCAGCTTCTTTCTTAGGCACAATAGTAATAAAAGAAGCATTGATACTTCTCTCAAAAACACCATTCAAGTAGAAGTATTCAATGGCTTCCATCAACTCCCCCTTAATGGTGTCCCAACAGAGCTGGAAGAAGGCCAAGGAGAACCCATCAGGCCCGGGGGCCTTATCACCAGCACAACTCGACACAACCTCATGCACCTCCTCTTCCACGAAAGCCCTTAGTTGGTCTACGTAGTCATCGCAGATCGTGAATGAAAGACTTGCTACACCAATATATTCTTTCTTCCTTTTAAAAGAATGAGCTTGTACGTTCTAAAATACAAACTTCTTGTATTTGGAAGACAAAATAACTATTGAAAATCAAGGCATTTACTTTGTTCCATGAGGGTCTTAATGCCTACGGTTTTGCAATTTTGCTAATGTCAAGATGACCTTAAAAATCCATAAGCTGTTATTGTTGCATAATGTGTAGGAAGAACGATGAAAAGTGATTCTCATTTGCTCTTGCAATGAAAATAAAGGTATTTACTTGGTGCTTGGTACCTGAGAGGCTTAACATCAGTGATTTGCTACCATTAAGAAGACTTTACATATCCATAAGCTGTGATTGTAGCATAATGTGTAGTAAGGGCAATGAAAGTCATTTTCATTTGATTTTTTAAGGAGGAAGAGTCATTCTCATTTGTTTTTCCATTTGTGCTTTTGCATGGTTTAGATTGTTTGGGGCTGCTTTTGCTACTCCATCATTTAACACCGAGTTTTTTTTCCTTTATAGAGAAAAAGAAGATTTTGAGGGTGTTTGGATTGGCTTTTAAGCTGGTTAAATTAGCTTTTAAGCTCTTTTTAGTTTTTTTTAAGTGTTTGGCAAAGTCAAAAAAGTGCTTAAACTAAGTTAAAAACTGTTTAAAACAAGCCAAAAGCAATAAGCTGGACAATCCCAACTTATTGCTTTTTGGCTTAAAAGCTATTTCTGCTGAAAAACCATTTTTTTTAAGCCAATCCAAACGGGCTCTTTATTGGTGCAATATAGAGGACCTGAAGTCCTCTCAAACAAGATGTGACAAAGATGAGTTATTTTAGAAGTTAAGAAGACCGAGTTGCCCAGTGTGTTGTATATCAGTTAAGTTCACATTAACCATTGCCCTCTACCCACAGAGAGGGTAAGGAAATCACTTTATCCCGGACCAAGTACTGTGGTAGATATTTGTCTAGAAAACCCTAGCGGTTCTCTCAAGCCAAATACACCATGAGGCCACAAAATTTAGGTTGGAAATTGTAAATTGATGCTGGAGCTAGAAACTTTCACCAGTTATTCGGAATAACCTCTTCCACAAGTTGTAGGCAAACAGCAAACTTACGATGTTGGAAAGGTGATTATGGCCTTACATTACGCAAATATCACGGAAGATTTAACTTCAGTCTGTGAACCTGTAAAATGTCTTCTATGTTCAGTCTATTTAGAAACAAGGAACATGCAGATGCCTTCATTTTAGAGTATTAGATTTTCAGTTTAGATTCCAAAGATAAAGGAGAGTAGGTCTGGGATTGCACTAAGTAATGGTTTTTACTTCAGCAAATTCCTGATTTATCCACCTCCTACACCCTTGTATCAGATCAAGGAGGTCAAAATCAGATGGTGTTTCAAGTGAAACAATTAGATTGCCTACCTCTTTATCATCTAAAACACAAAAATATGGAACTTCCACACAAAATTGCCTCCCTCTGAAGAATAGAAGTTACCTAATGAGGGAATTTAGTAGATAGAGTAATTCCCATCCAGTTATGCTCCCAGAATTGAGTGCAAAACCATTTTATCATGAACAAGAGAAAAGAAGGAAACATATACCTGCCCCCAGTGATTTGGTCTAGTGGAAACGCAACTCGTGATGTGTTGTTTAGGTGCTCGTCGCAAGTCCTGACAGAAAAAGAGTTTAGTGTTTAAGTTGAGAAGGGTAGAGGGATGGGCCCATTATCCACCAAGTTTTGAACCGTGCACCATTGGCTCTTGGTGTTTTCTCGGTTATCAAAAAAGAAGGAAGCATATACCTGAAATTAATGTCAGGAACTTAAACAATGGTGTATTTTAGCATCCCAACCATTGTGTTGCAGCCCATATTTGCTCTTGATTATAATTCGTGAGTTTTAACGGTTGATATTGAAGTTTTGGTCACAGCAAAAAATGGCAAGATAATTGAGATGTTCACTTTGTACTGTGGTTAATTGGTCAGATCTTCTAGAACACTACATAGGACAGTGGTTTTTCAGTCCTCCATATGGTGTGACACTGATGGCAATCAGTCTTTCATGATATACACTTGATCTATCTTCAGCAAGATTGTAGAGCTCTATGTTTAAGCTCGATAATGATAGACGTCCATCCCTCTTTGTGCTCTTCTTTCTTTTAATTAATATTCTTCTTTCTTTCTCTAAAAAGAAAATAAATGACTTGCCAAATATGTTTATCCTGGATAGTGTATTTCAATATTTAGGGACTTTTGTGTATTGAGCTTTCTTGCTATCTTTTACTTTTTTCCAGTTAGATAATTTTCTCTTCTTTAATTTCAACTAGCACTTTATTTTCTTGGTGTAGGTTAATGCTCGGATACTATTTATTGATCCCTCAACTAGAGCTGTTGGTTTGACATTGAATTATCACCTGGTTCACAACAAGGCTCCTCCTGCAGTAAGTTCATAAGATCCTAAGTATCCTTCTCTATCAACTCTAAAATATTGCAAGTTGCAGGTTTATTGTTTGCATATGGAGAATTTTCTAATAAAGCTGTTCAGTTTATTGTACATGGCTTTCACTTCTTTGATCATAGAAGTGCCTTTGCTTAGATGAAACATGGAATGAGGAAAAATACGATTTTGGATTATAGGAAGAGAATATGGCCCTAAGATAGAGCTGTTGGAGGGAAAAGATTGTTTAGTTAATCATAAAGATTAGATTACTTTGATGACATTAGGGCTATAATGAAGACACAGACCTCTGGACCTTTTGCATCTTTCAGGATGGTTGCAGGAGAAATCATTGCTTGTTCCATGGATGAATTTGCTAAGGCGTTTGATTGTCTACTGTGGATGTTATAGGTCCCGATTCAAATGTTATTTGTAAGATCCTGAGGGGGATGCTTTTTGATGGGTAAGACATTGTGGTTGGGTCTGTTCCAGTTCCTTCAGAGATCTCAGACTTAACTCTAATTGTTGGGCCTCATTTCTCTATACTTGCTTTCAGTACACTTTTGGTTTGATCTAGCACATACATATTGTGTACCTGGTCTTTCCCTTCAAAATGCTCAACTGTTCTTCGATTAAGGGCATGGGAAAGCAGATGGAATGGACTGCTTCTATTGGCTGCTTAGAACCCTACCTGTCAAATAAAGAGGAAGTATATCTACTCTTGTTGTATGTTGTAAGCACTGAGCTGTGCACTTTTCAAGGTTCTTCCATGATGAAGCCAAGTACAGTTCTACTTTTGGTGTTTAAGATGGAAGCTAAGAGGTTGCCACCCGCATACAGTGAAGCACAGTTCAAAACCAGCAAGTAACCTGCTAACATCTACAAATTAGAGGAATTCTCAGTAAAACATGGTTTTCTGTTGTTTTAAGTTATGAGCTGATGACATGCAAGTTTTCATGGTGGTAAACTATTATCTATTTAGTTAGTCCTATTGAAAACACTCAATTTGGGCTACAGTGCTTCTACTGTGTCGCGAACTAAGTATGCATGCATCCATGCTTTCCTTGTATCAACTCCATGTTTATATTAATCAGTTAATATTATTGAATTAAACTGATTTTTCTGTTGTGCAGCTTATCAAGGTTGGAGATATTTTTGATCAATCAAAAGTGATCAGGATTGATAGGGGTTTGGGCCTTTTGCTGGAAATTTCCTCTTCCCCAGTTCCAACTCCGGCATATGTCAATGTAAGGAAATTCCTGGATTCTTTTGGGGCCTTAATATTTATGCCTTTGACCTCAACTTTCAGTTTCAGTAAAAAATTGGCAAGTTTTGCAGGTATCTGACGTTGCTGATAAGGAAGTGAAGAAGCTGGAGAAAAGCTTCAAGGAAGGGAAAGTTGTCCGCGTCAGGGTTCTTGGGTTTAGGCATCTGGAAGGACTTGCTACTGGGGTTTTAAAGGTCATACTTGTTTACTGTTGGAAATTATTCGTTTGGTTCAAGTCAATTTTAGATGTTGAATTGGTGTTTGTCCAGTGCAAAATGTGATAGAGTAAAGTCTGGTATACATGTATGTGGATACCTTAGTTGAAGAACTTTGTCAAGACATTATTTTGGTTCTTGCTCTTGGAACTGGGGCACAACGCACATTGCAAACATTACCTTCCTCTTGATTTCTCTCTGTTCTTTGCCTCTCTTTTCTGTTTGGTCTTGAAATGCTTTTTGCATTCTTGCTATGTGAATGCTGATTAAAAAACACTTATACTTGTTCTCAATTTATTTTTGGTNATTTGAGGGATCAGTTTTCACTCACTCAGATGTCAAACCTGGGATGGTGGTAAAAGCTAAAGTCATTGCAGTAGACAGCTTCGGTGCCATAGTTCAATTTTCTAGTGGTGTGAAAGCACTTTGTCCTCTTCGTCATATGTCAGAATTTGAAATTGTAAAACCCAGGAAAAAATTCCAGGTATTCCAAAATAATATGCTGGTGTTTTTTTATATTCATCTCATTGGTTTTGACCTGTAGAGAGTTGTTGATATCTTTTGCAGGTCGGAGCAGAATTAGTCTTTCGTATTCTTGGTTGCAAGTCAAAGAGGATTACTGTTACACACAAGAAAACACTAGTATGTCTCTTTGATTTAACTTGCTTGTCGATAGTACTTGAGCTTATTATTCCCCAGTTTAACTGTGTTTTTTTCTTTTATCTTGTTTCATCTACTGATGAGTTCCTTATCTCAAGTCTTTTATCTATATTGCATCTTTTTTTTTATACTGATATGTTTCTGAGCATGAGCCTCTTATCCATATTATGTTAGTACGGTGCTGTTAATGATGCAGCGGCAAAAGGTCTCTGCTTCGTTATCCTAAACGTAAACAAAGCTTTGGCATGACTACTTCCCAAATCTTTTCCTACTTGTTTCATATCCAATACTATCCTCTCTAACATGGTATTCAGGTACTAGCCCTCTTAAAAAGATTATAAGAGAGTAAACTTTCAAGAAATTCTTTGTTTTCATATATGTAACAGTTTCATAATACGAGCAGAAAAGAGAAACTAACCCATTTACAGTGCTTATAACCATCAAAGAAATGAGCTTAGAAAAAGATAAAATGAGTCCCATCATGCAGTTATTTTTTAAAGAGAAAGGAACCAAAGATGTTTTGATGGAATCTCAACTCCAAATCACACTCTCAAAGCTATTAGTTTGCTTACCTTTTTAGCTGGGTTAAGTTAACCCCTGTGATTAGCACTAAACAATTTTTTAACTTTTTTAGCACCCTTGTTATAGATTGACACATTGTAAAGGGGCTTACAGACTCTTACATTTATGTATTTTTGTCTTCTGCTTTTGTAACTATGCATCTACTTGAAGCCTTTCTAATGAAATACCTTCATAAAAAAAGAAAGATAAGATGAGTTCCATTTCAATTTATCCAGGGTGCATTAAGACCCACTTCTCATTTGTTGGCATGGGCTAAGCCTAACCGCAAATCATAACCTATTAGCTTTTTCCTCTATCTAGCTTGGAACCTATTTATTGAGTAACTAGCACTAGCATAATTGGGGTAGGTACCCACACTTTGCATTATAGTCGGCCCTTGTCCTAGCATATTATTTGCCTATGAGTAGTAGCTCGCTCATATGAAGAGGAGAAGCACAGATGTCCCAGTTTTTTTGATAAGGTAAATTGTATTAATCAAAAGGGAGAGAACTCCCGTATACAAGAAGTATACCAAAAAGTAGAGAATTTATAGTAGGTCAACTGATCCACATCGGCATCACAGAAAACCGGGTGTCATCCGCAAAAAGCAAATGAGAGACTCTTCGGGCACTAGCTCCCCAATCGGAGCTGAGAATCCTCTCAAGAAGCCTTCGCCCGCCGCACGATCCATCATTTTACTCAGAGCATCCATCACTAGAATGAATAGCATGGGGGATTGGGGGTCACCTTGCCTGAGACCCCTAGAGTTGCCATTAACCAAGACAGAGAATCTGACCGAGGAAATACAGAACCTGATCCATCCCCTCCATCTTGCCCCAGTTAGGAGGTGTGAGATGTTGACCTTGGTGGGTAGGAGAGGTAGAGGTAGGCCAAAGAAGTATTGGAGAGAGGTGATTAGGTAGGGCAGCTGGAGCTTACTGAGGACATGACTCTTGATAGGAGGGTGTGGAGGTCGAGGATTAGGATAGAAGTCTAGTATGTAATCACGCATTTTCTTTTTCTTTCTCAGACCGGTAGCATTAGTGCTAGTATGGTATCCGTCTAATTCGTAGATTGCTATTACTACATACTGTTGAGTGCTATCTTTTGCTTCGGTTTTCTTAATATCTTACTGTTGCTACTACATGTTGCCGTTGCTTCTTTTCATCTTCTTTTTAGCCAATGGTCTATCGGAAACAACCTTCCTACGCTCCCAAGGTAGGGGTAAGGTCTGCGTACATACTACACTCCCTAGGCTCCATTGTGGGAATCCGCTGGGTTTGTTGTTGTTGTAGTAGTAGCTCTCTCATGCATCTGTCTAGCTATCACTAATTCTCCTCTCGCTAATGAGGAGTAGAAGAAAACTGAAGCATATATGTTGGATATGGAAAACATTGGTTTTCCAAATTGCCTTATTAAGTTTATTTTAATAAAGCAATCAAAGAGTGTTCCTTTAATTTTGTCTTGCATACTGCAGAAGGTTTTAGTAATTTGTTTTCCATTTTTCCATCTTAGATTCTATACACTGCACTTTTTCATCTGGATGTCTAAGATGGTTGCATTTTGCATCTTAATTTCTTCTCTCAAATTGCAATTAAATTACAGTTAACTTTGTCAGAAACTAAAACTGCTTGAGAATGTAGAGTTTCAAGTCTTTTTTTTTTGCATTAATATGGATGTTATTACTTCCAAAGTTTGTTGTAATGTGACCATTGCTTTAATTGTTTGTTTTAATTGTTTCTTATACCAAGAAACTAACAACTAATGTTCACCGGACGTTAGTATTTGCTTTGATGACTATCATGTTTCACAATCTCATTGTTCTTCTGGATTTTTTATATGGATTTAGCTTTTTTGAAAGATGACATCAGTGAATAATGGGCATTGGGTGTTCGGGTGAGTTATGTTGAAGTGAGTTAGTGGTGGATCATGCCCATTATTAGGCTGAACTCGTGTGGGCTTATAAAATGTTCGTTAGGTTGCAGTTAGACAAAAATAAAGCATTTCGTTGCGTTGAACCATTTTGTGAAGCTCATTTTGAGTCCGCACGTAATACCTATCTGTGAAAACCCATTCATTTGCCTCCTGCGCTGCAAAATCCATTTAACTGTTTATCTGTTCTATCACTTGCTTCTTATCCCATTATATTGTTGCAACATTGTAATAAATTGGCATTTAAGAAAATTAACTATTTGTCACTCCCTCGTCATTTGGACGTTTTAATAATTTGTTCCTGGTATCTTTTGTAGGTTAAATCAAAACTTGAAATTCTTGGCTCTTATGCTGATGCTACTGAAGGACTAATAACACATGGATGGATAACGAAGATTGAAAACCACGGTTGCTTTGTCCGCTTTTACAATGGAGTACAAGGATTTGCCCCTAGGTTACTTCCTTGCAATTCACCCTCCAAACTTAATGCCGACACCTATCTGTATATCTGTATTTTTGTTATTTTATAATGTGTGGTAACACATTGATCTTAGGCTTTTCTTTTCACTTCAGATCTGATTATGTTTCTGTAAATGATGCTACTTTTATTTCATTCTGTTCCTTCATCTGTTAATCGTTTTTTACATCTCTGAGAGGATTAAATTGTATTACCTATATTTTCCAGACTTCTTCTTTCTCTTTTGAGTTATAAGTTTGCTTTACCAATTCTATGGATGTGGACTGATATAATGGCAAGTAGAATATATTGGTCTAGATTAGCTTTAAGGATCTCTTTTCAGAATTGAATTCCGTTATTATCTGTATGATATTACATAATTGCTTTGTAATGGAAAGTTGAATATACTGGTGTGGATTAGCTATAAGGATCTTTTTTCAGAATCTAATCTGTTATTATTTGTATGAGATTACTGAATTGCTATTATCCCGATACAACATTTAGAGTATCGGGAAGAGTGTGCAATAGAAGTTTCCTGAAGTGTTGCAAATTGCCTTTGCATCAGCGATGCTCGTGTCTTCATAATTTCTTTCAAATATATGCTCTTAGAATATCTTTTGCGGATGTCAACTTTTTAATTGAAGAAATTTTTTATTATTCTCCTTCTTTGCATTCTGACAAAATGAAAGACTTGATGTAAATTAAAATTAATAGGATGATCAAAAAATGATTTTAAGATCAGGGTAAAGGCTACATGTGATCTGAAATTTGTTCGTATATTTGGCTCTGTATATTATATACACACAAAGATTAAAAAAGAGTCAAGGTCATGGTACTCTCTTTACCCTCTCTATAGGTCAATTTATATTCTGCGCATCTTATTGGAACTGACGCTTCCATTTATGTATCCAGGTCTGAACTTGGACTAGATCCGTGCTGTGAAATAAGTTCCATGTATCACGTAGAACAAGTGGTGAAATGTAGAGTTACCAGTTCTAATCCGGCTTCACGGCGTATTAACCTCAGTTTGACAACAACACCCTCAAGGTTTGTTTCTTTTTTGTCTTCGTTAGAAGTTGCTTTAATAATGTAAAAAGAATTCATTTCTAACATGCACTTGAAACTTTTTGGATAAAACCGTAACTCCAGTCTGAATATTTTTTCTTATTCCTCTAATGAGCTTACGTTAGAAGAACATGTTATGTAGGAATCCTTTTTCATTTCTCTTGATTATCATTCTCAAGCGGTTGAAGAAACAGCTGAATATTTTTCATAATGAGGGGATCGACTTTTCATATGCTCAAATATGTGGAGTTCTTGTATTCCAGTAATGATGTCGTGCCTGAAAAGTGTTCCTTCAAATGTTGCAAGGATGTCAGCAATCTTCTTTAATAATGGGCTTTATGTGACAGTATGTTGCTATTGTTATTGGCACCATATGTAAATTTTGTGGATCATCAATACATGGATATATTGAAATTAATATTTTTTGCAGCTTTTTTGCTTTCTTCATGGTGATTTGTTAGAGAGGTGGTATCTCTTGAATCATTGACATCTTTAGACTGAAAAATTAATGTGACTTTCAAGATCTTCACCACTTTATTGCCCTGCACTCACACTGCTTTAATTTTGAGGTTGCATTTTCTGGACTGCATTTTTTGATTAAATAAATGATTCCTCCATTTATTTGAACGTTAATGCTAGGGTATCTAGCAATGAACTGGTCAAACCAGGAAAGATTGTTTCTGGAGTGGTTGAGCGAGTAACTGCCGATGCAGTTGTCATAGATGTTACTGCTCAGGGTCATTTTAAGGGAACAATCTCTCCTCAACACTTGGCTGATCACACTGGTGGATGTTATTCAATTGAATCCTTTTCTTTCCCCCGCAATTGCTTTTACAGTTTGCCCTTTGTTATTTCCGGTGCACTATATGTATCAATTAGGCGTTAAATATTCTTGTTTTTGCCACTTTGCAGACCATGCTGAGTTGATGAAGTCTGCCTTGAGGCCTGGGTATGAGTTTGATCAGCTTTTGGTTCTTGGTACTATTTCTATTCTACATCCAGCTGTATTCAGTGATCTCTGCAGTTAATTTCTGCTCATTTCCAACCAGTTTTTTCATAGCTCACTGCTAACTTGTCCAGTGATTTTGTCTTTTATTTGTTGGGAAGACATATAGCTAATAATTTTTCTGACATGAGGCCAAAGTTGTTGTATTCCTGAATAATAATAGCAAAAAGATGGTGTCTTGTTAATTTAGATAAGGCATGTCATTGAGAAATTAATGAAATTCATTATGTTAAGGAAAACTTATCAATCGTGCAGTATGTACAGAGACTTCTGGTTTTATAGTTGCATGCGACAAAGTCAAGTATTGAATACTAATTTAACCAAGACTGCTGTAGATGTTGGAGATACCCATTATAATACCTGTGGTCAACTTTGTATCCTCTGGACTTGTTATTTGTTCTTGTTCTTATGTGATTCTTCTGTAGTTTAACCAACTGCGGCTGATAGACTAACCTGTGGTTTTTCTATGTTCTTTTAGTTTTTCGGGCTGCATGAGAGAGAGAGAGAGAGAGAGAGAGTATTTAAACATGTGCACTGACTAGATATTTGTCTGGATCTTTGATGTTTGTAGATGTTGAGGGCAGCAATTTAATACTCTCTGCAAAACATTCTCTTGCGACCTCAGCTCAGCAGCTTCCGCTGGATGTTAGTCAAGTACATCTTAACTCTGTGCTGCATGTAAGAAACTTTACTTCCTAGTTTCTGAGTTTCTTTCATCCCTCCCTTCTAGGTGAGTTAGGTAACTGTTTTACTCCTCTTATGGAGTGGGCGTGGTTCTTGCAAACTGTGATTGTTCATGACTGAAGAGATCACAACAAATAAAGTTAAAAGGATCTTTTGAAATCCCCAAAACACTAGTAGTTGAAGTTAGTTTATTAACTATTATGTTATTACTTTCTGGTAATTCCACTTCCGCTAACCACAGCATGTATCTTTTTATCCAGGGGTATATTTGTAATATAATTGAAAGTGGTGTCTTCATTCGCTACCTCGGGCGTTTGACTGGTTTTTCTCCAAGAAACAGGGTATATACTTCTTGCAGTAAATCTACTACCTTCATAATTGTCTGTTTTATTTGGATGAAGTGCATTATATGATCAATAAAAAGTGCTGATTCATCATCGTTTTTTCGTGAAGGCTACTGATGACAGAAGATCTAGTCTATCTGAAGCTTACCAGATTGGACAGTCTGTCCGCTCTAACGTAGTTGACGTAGGTCAACCGTTTGGTAAAATGAAGCTTTGGTATGTTATTCTTTTGGGATTCCAATTGAAATTTAGGTTCTTCCCTTCTCTCTCTCATTCAGGTTAGCAGTGAAACAAATCGAATTACAGTTTCTTTGAAGCAGTCGTCCTGCTCTTCAACAGATGCATCCTTTATTGAAGAATACTTCCTTGTGGAGGAGAAGGTAATTACTAACAATGAATTCCATATTGCAGAACAACTCTTGTGATCACAACTGGCAAAAAATTCCCTGTTTGCTTGTCAGACATACCGATTATTCTATGTCTCTTTGCATATTTAATCACTTGGTAGGAAAATGAACTATCAGAACATTTGTCAAAAGAATAAAAGTAAAAAAAGAACTATCAGAACAAAGAAATATTTTGGAAATCTGTAGAAAAATCTTATTCAGTATAGGTCTGTGTACACGGAATTGCTCCATTACTGTATGGGCCTTGCACAGGCAGATTTTCTGTCCTTAGGGAGGGTCTGTCCTTGGGGAGGACTTTCTATCTTGTAGTGCACTTGAAACTGCCTACGTTAACGGTAAATCCTTTTATTTTTGTGTTAAATGAGATTCACTTTAAATCTTATTCCTTTAAACTTAGTCGAGACTTTTCTCGTCTGATTTATCTTCTCTTCCTTCTTATTCTTGGTTGTGTCCATTTGGAATGGAAAGAAAAATATCACTTGTTCTTACGATTTGGCTGTTTTGACTTGAAACTTCTGCAAGTACCATAAATCTTCTGCTTTACAGCTTTTGACTTGAATGATCAAGTCTGTTACGGTCTTAGCTCATTTGTTTTCTCATTTATTAACCTTTACAACCTTCAAGAGCATGAATCCTGCCTTGGGTCTAGAATAGGTGGGTCTTGTATGTGTACTATCTCTGCTTACAGAGGAGAATGTGCAAACCTGAGTCAAAAAATCAGGTGATGTTTTCTTTTGCTAGTACAAAGGTGACATACCAACTATTGGATCTCTGTGCTCAATCAGACCTTGTTATATTAAAGGGGATGTAGGGACACTCTTTTCTCTTAGAATTTCTATCATTTTGATTGGATCTTTATTCATCTTTCGCTGCTATCAGATTGCAAAGCTGCAGTTGGTGGACTCTGGAAGTTCTGACCTAAGATGGGTGGAAGAATTTAATCTTGGTAGCACTGTGAAGGGAAAAGTTCATGAAATGAAGGAATTTGGTGTTGTAGTAAGCTTTCAGAAATATGATGATGTTTTTGGTTTTATCTCCCACTATCAGTGTAAGTCCCTTTGAAACATTGAATAACCAGTTTTTATTTGTTGCCTTGAGAACTAATACTAAGTAAATGAGATTCTTTGCAGTAGGTGGAATCTCTGTGGAGACTGGCTCAAGTATTCGAACCACAGTACTTGATGTTTCCAAGATAGAGCGCCTAGTGGATCTGTCTTTGAAGCCAGCTTTTGTGAATAAATCAAAGAAAGAGACCACTAATAATCAAGCCCAGAAGGTCATTCCTGAAATTGCCATTTCATTGTTGTGCTGTAATGTTCATTCTCTCAGTTTTGTTTGCCTCATTAAGGATATTTTAAAGAAAAATAATAGCTTCTTGCTTTCATACTAATTTTTTTTGAGAACGGAGAACTCCCAAGGGCTAGTGGCGGACAGTTCAAAACTCAGGTTATAATGGGCCTGCCTCTCTACCCCTTTCTACTTAAATACCGGGCTTTTGTCCGCAGCACTGTTTGAACCGTGACGTGCAGCTAACCCACACATCATAAGTTGTGCTCTTGCCAGTTACCATTAGCCCAAAGCCTTGTGGGGCTGCTCTCATACTAGTTCTTCGAAGAAAAACTATTAATTTTGTATATGCAATCTTGTATTTTGTTTTCTTCTTTTATCTTGCATCTATATTGGTTGCACTACATTTTTTTTTCTCTTTCATGTATCTGATTTCTTTCCCTTCATAAACAGAAACGCAAGAGGGAAGCACTTGGGGAATTGGAAGTAAATCAAACTGTAAATGCAGTTGTGGAGATTGTTAAAGAAAATTACTTGGCAAGTCTTTTCAGTTTTTATTGTAATTATTTTGGCTAGCTTCTATCCGTACTGTTTAGGTATGCTTAACCATTTCTGCTAACCAGGTGGTTTCACTACCATCATATAATAACACTCTTGGATATGCGTCACGAGCTGATTACAACACTCAAAATCTACCCCCTAAATCATTTACCAATGGAGAGAGGTAATAATCCGGATAATTTCTATTGTGTTCTTTTAGTTGTGTTTTCATTTTCAGTTCCTTTATGATGTCTAGTTGCAGCTAAAAGTCATTTCATTTATTGGTTTTTTACCATTTAGTGATTTTGCTGATGTTTGGAATTTATTGTACTCGAGTTGACAATGAAAATGATGTTTACGAATTCTAAAGGAAAAGCAAATGAGATGTGCATTAAATCATGGTCTAAATGCTGTGACTTGACATCATCCAAGAAATGTGAGCTATGCCCTGAAGTATAACTAGTTTTGGGAAGCAAGTAAAGAGAGAAAATCAAGAAGTTCAGACAGTAAAGCTTGCTTCGACGTGGTTGTAATTTATGCTTTGTGAATAGCAAATGGCTGAATGAGGTGGTATGATCAAAGGGAAAAAAGTATGTTGAAGAATCTTGTAGTATGGTTCAAGGGAAATGTGCCAACTTGATAAAGACAAGGGAATTTTAGATATAGGAGTTACCATCTTGGGGTGCGGCCTTTCCCTGAATCTTGCGTGAATGCGAGATGCTTTGTGCACTGGGCTGTCCTTTCATCTTAGTAAGATGTGTGCGCACATACAGTCAAAAGATATGGCTAGCTTATATGTGAATGGAAGAATATATAAGAGAAGGCTACCATGGAATCTGAATCACTTGTGATATAGGAACATCAGGGGCGTACACCTCTTTCTATGTAGTATTTTAATATAAGGGGATTTCGACTTTTAAGTCAAGGCTCAAGAATTATTAGTTTAATCACGGGACATGATAAAATTAGAACGACTTATGTGGAAACTAGTTGAGTGAAAGGGGGAAAAATTCTCTACAGCTACTAGTTGTTGCTAAGAATTTCCTCTCCATGAGGCTACTGTTCTTGCTTCATTAATGTACTCATGTCTCCAGCCTCATGCTATTGTGCTTTCTATTCTATGGAAGCTAAAGTAATTCATATTTATTTAATGCATGCTAGTGTGGTTTCTAGTTAGTAATATTTTCAATTATTTTTCCTAGTTTGTAATTCATTTTTCTTTTAATGTAGTGTCATTGCCACTGTTATGGCCATTCCCTCTCCTTTAACAAGTGGGAGATTGCTGCTGCTGCTTAAATCTATTAGTGAAGCTATTGAAACTTCGAGTTCCAAGAGGGCTAAAAGGAAATCTAGTTATAATGCTGGTTCGCTGGTTCAGGCAGAGGTATGGATATCGTCCTTGGTAGTAGTTACTCTTACTGCATGCAAGATTGAGATAATAAATTAGTTGGGATTATATCTTGTCTTTTCGATTAACTGCAGATTACTGAAATAAGGCCACTTGAACTGAGACTAAAATTTGGATCCGGTTTCCATGGGAGGGTGCACATAACAGAGGTGAGCCACTACTTGATGACTTATTCTCAACTGATTACATAAGGGGTCTTTTGGTTGCCAGTTAGAGAGGAGTTATCCGTGTATTAAAACTAGCATAACTGTATACATTGTTTGTTACAAAAATGAAGAAAAATAATCTCCACATAGAATCTAGCATAAGATATACAATGTTTGGTTGGTTTTTTCTCTTTTCCACATAAAACATAGCATTGCTAATACAATGTTTGGTTTATGTTTTTCTTTTCCGCTTAACTAATACATGTATAAGTTACGAGGGAATCTATGTATTATTTTATGCAGGGTAAAAGATGGAATAACTAATACATGTATTAGTAATACTTAGATTAAAACACAAAATGACAAGAATATCTATTCAAACTTGTATTTATTTTTGTTTAAAAAACTATTTATTCTATGGTAACAATGTTAATAGAATAAACTAGACAAATAATTAATAATATTGGCAATACATTTCTATATTACTATCCTTACATAACTAATCCCCGCATAACTAATTCTTGTGTAACTAAACTCTGATAACTAGTCCATGCATAACTAATCCTGCATAATTTATCTATCTCTGCATAACTCGTGTTCGAACCAAAGAGACCCCTAAGGGTGTTATGAGTTCCCCTCTCCGGCCTTAAGATCCTGCCTTTCCCAATAGAAAAAGAAAGAAAATGTACCTGATAATAGAGATCTTACCCTTCCCGAAAGAAAAGGAAAAAAATAAAAGAATAGGAGGAAAAGAAAAAAAAGTATAATTTGATTTCAGTGTTCCTAAACTTGTGGTTTTTAATTTCTTGATGAATAGGCATCAGATGACAATCATGCTGAAGCTCCATTTAGTAACTTCAGATTTGGGCAAACTCTTACTGCAAGGATTATTTCAAAGTTTAACATGTCAGAAAGTATTAAGAGAGGCTATCAGTGGGAGCTATCCATTAAACCATCTACACTTGCAGGTGAAATGATAACATGGCCACATATGGCATGAGACCTTTTTTGTTTTACTGACTATTACTTCATGTATGGCATGAGACCTTTTTTGTTTTACTTACTATTATTTCATATGAATTTTCATCCACTTGAGCTTGTCTTCTACCTCATCCACTTTGGACATTTGCATTCTTGTTGTTAGATCAAATCCATAGATTGTCAAAGTTTACCTTTGACTGTTAAACTCCAAATGGTACAGTATCAAAAAAATATACTGAAATCTGTATTATGTGACATATTACTAGAAGGTTTATTACCTTATTTTTGTTACTTTGCAAGCTCCGCAAGCCCAATATGTGTAGTAGGGCCTATATATTACCCAATCCTTGCGTCCTTGCATGCTTATTCTTATGTTACTGACTCCAAAAAGTCTCGTGATTCTATCCTTTATTATATACAGGATATGTCGGGCCATTCTTTGACTCGGCTCTTATTCCCTGTCTTATATATTTGTGATTGGCACGTATATGCATGATGCTGAGAACTCTTAAATTTTATTCAATAAATCACATCCATTGTTTGCATGAGTAAGGCTACAAATTTTGACTTGCTAAGCTTTAAAAATCTTGGCTTTCTTTTGTTACCTTTCTCAAAGAAAAAAACTTGGCTTTCTTTTATGATTCAACTGGGAATGGTCAGAGTAGATGCAGAAAAGCTTATTTTTATCCCGTTCAACGAAATACAAACTAAAACAAATCTTATGAACCAGGGGTTGTTCTAAGATGGTCATATTGATTTTCTTTAATAGACATGATTGATTTCATGTTCAAGTGAGGCAAATCTACTTCTTTTTTTAAAGGTATTCCTTTTGACTATGGTTGTTCTACTTCCATGTCCAGGATCTGGTGAAATTGAACTCGTTGAAGAATTCAATTATTCAACCGGACAACTCGTTACTGGCTTTGTGTACAAAGTTGACAATGAATGGGCTTGGCTAACGATATCTCGAGATGTTAAGGCCCAGCTCCACGTCTTAGATAGCTCAAGTGAGCCTAGTGAGCTAGATGAATTTCAGAAAAGGTTCACTATCGGCAGGTCTTTTTCCGGTTATGTTTTAAGTGCTAATAAGGAGAAGAAGTTGGTGCGTTTGATTTCACGACCACTGTTGGTTGACCTGGAAAGATCTGCCCGTCAAAAAGATGGACCAACGGATCATTCAAGTGAAAATATGGCATTTCATATTTGTGAAGACAGTGTTTTGGGTGGCAGGATTTCCAAAATCCTTCCAGGTGTTGGTGGATTGCTTGTTCAGATTGATCCACACCTATATGGTAAGGTTCATTTCACTGAACTGACAGATCCAGGGGTTGCTGATCCGCTGTCTGGATATCATGAAGGACAATTTGTAAAGTGCAAAGTTCTGGAGACTACTCATTCAGGCAAGGGCACTGTTCATATTGACCTCTCGCTGAGGTCTATTTCACACAGAACCCAGGAGCAGAAGCTTGCTGTAAACAATGACTCTGTGTAAGTTCCAAATTCCTTACTTGAATTGTAGTAAGGACTATTCTTAAGGCAATGTTCTCATTGTGTTGCATTATTTCTTCAAGGTCAACAACATGAGCTTCATGATAATAAATGCATTTATAATCTTCATAGGTATTAGGTTTATTATCATGCTGCAAATTTAAAACATGCTATAAAATTTCTATTACTGGAATATGTTGGTACATTTAACCGATAAAAAATTGTTGGTGCCTAAGCCTTTTAGGTGGTTTCTAGAGAGCACTCTTCAATGAACTCTCACTCTGATGTGCTATGTAATTGATCGCAGTGATGACTTCTGTTATCCAGAGTGCACTGGATCTTTTTATGTGTTCATGATCCTCCTTGCAGACCTGAGGTAGTCAACGTTAGATGATTAGTGGGACAATAGGGTTCTCTTTTATGAATTCTAAGGCCAATGTGTGTGCTATGCACTTGCTTCGAGTGATTTATGTTATCCGAAATGCATTGGACCTTCTTATGTTTCACGATCCTCCTCGCTGCAGGCCTAAAGGAGTTACTTTTAGATGAGTAAGCTGACTTGTCCTGTTATGGTGGTCTCTTAGTATATTAGATAAACAGGTTACAAAATTGATAAAGTTGTATTATTTTGGAATCTCACTCTGTAAGAAGTAGTACTAGAGGAGGAGAAGGGCTATTTCCCTGGTTTGGCTCAGGAAATAAAAGACAAGGGCAACTGAAGCGGAGCCTCCACATTAATTAGCTTTGCTTGAATAAAAAGAAACAATTTAGATGTCTTTTCAACTGCACCAAACAATTGGATGAGAAGTTTATTGCTTGTACTAAAAGAAGTATTCAGAGACCCGTATTTGCCCCTCTGCTTCCTTTTCTCCTTGAGCTTATCTAACAACTATTTCAATGTTGATATATAGGGGGTTGGCACCCATATCATTTATGTACTCTTTTTTTTTTTTGATTGATTTATTTTCCTTTTCTTTGTTCACTTTTTATTCAGGAATTTTCCTGGATCGGTGGACAAGATAGAGGATCTTCATCCAAATATGGTGGTGCAGGTACAACATGATTTAGATGTATATTTTTCCTTTGCAAACTGCATTAATATGTAGGTGCTCTTTCTGTAGTTTTCTTGACCTTTTCAAGCCTATATTATTCGCCTCTGCTTGCGTCTTTGTTTTCATTCCCCCGCCATGCAAAAGATAATGTGCAACATTGACGATGACACTCTGATAGATGTCTCTAAGTTAATTTTGATGATAATCTGGTATTGCATCTTATTTAACTCTTGTCTAGATTGGAAATCTGAAGACTGAGGGTACTTAAAGAGGGAGGAAAGCCTCATCCCTTATCATCTAGTTGGGAAGGCTTTAAAACCCTTCAAATTTTCAATCCCTCCCTTAAGAAAGGCTGAGGTAGAATACCTTGTCTTTCCCCGAGGTCCAAGGGACGTATTCTTCCAGTGGGTGGAGAAATCATATGATTCTCTTCCTCCCTTGGACCAAATCTTCCTAATATCTCATGGACATGTAACTACTAGGTAATCAGTTGCTCCTTCCCGACCATAATCAGTCCTACCAATTCACTTCAAGTAGCACAAAATCCCACAAGGAGGATAGTTCCTTTGCTATTCATCCAACATCTGCTTTTCTCGAAGTTTCAGCTTTCTATAAAATCCTTCACTTTAAGTTGCATAAACCAACCGATACCCTACACATTAAACATCAGTGACAAACTTGCATCATAGCGAAAAGAAGCTAACATTTAACAGCTAATGCCCTCCAGTGTTATCAAAGGTGAATAGTGCAAAAAAGCTTTAAGGTCCATCGGGGCTTTAAGCGCAAAGCGCAAATAATGTGTGGGCTTTAATGAAAAAAGGCGCAACTGGAGAAAAAGTAAAAATATGTATATGTAGTCTAAGACTAATAATTATAAGCATGAATAACATATATATGGACAAAGAAATTGGAAAAAAATTATGATAAAGTGAAATATCAATTGTTTAATGTTGCCTTTTCAAGATTACACTCATTGGCAAGGAAAAATATGCCTTGATGCAATACTAAAGCGTCCACAAAGCGAGGCAAAGCGCTCAACATGTTTTGAGCCTCGCTTCAGGGCTTAAGCGCGCCTTTGATAACACTGATGCCCTCCCCCTAAAATACAAAACAAAACCATTTTGTTATTTTTTAAATGGCAAGTCTCTCCTCAATGAACTGACCTCAAACCAAGGGTTGCTGAAAGAATGTCTTCCCAATTTCAACTTGCGTGTTCTGGATCACTCAAAATTCATTACATATTTCCATTGAGCTGTCCCTTATGAACTGTTTAGCCCCTTGTACACCAAGTCCCTTTTTCATCCCCATACTTGTCTGAAGTTAACCTTCTCCTTTCTGCTGTCACTTACAATACCAAAGCAAAATTTCTCAAATGCCAGTTTGCTGATTGATTAATCTCTTCTGCTTACTGTGGCTGGCGTCTTAAAAGAGATATGTTATATATTTGGGAAGATTAGAAAGTGTACTTCATTTTTGTGATCACTGCTGACGACACCCCCTTCAGATACGTTTTCTTTTTCCTGCCCACTAATATCAAAATCTTGAAGTAACTGATTCCATTGCATCTTATATATGATTTTTCTTGTTTCTTTTTCCATTCTACTTTTCTGCTGAAAGGTTTATTCATCCTTCGTAAGAAACTTCTTTCACAGGGTTTCAAGTCTGAACTTTTTTTGCGACTGCTAGCAGATGCCTCTTGTATACCATATGTATGATAAATGGATATGTGCTGCGGTTGTAACAAACTCATTCTTATATATGCAGAAAACATTTGTTGTCTATTCATGGTTTTCCATAAAATCGTTCAACATATAGGATATGAACTGGTTTCTCAGTTATAAAAGAAAAAAAGGGACAACACATAGGATATGACCTGATTGTACTGATGAACTCACTACTAAAATCATTTTAGCGTTTCAGTTTATCGATGTTACTGTCATCTGCAATGATGATGGGTTTCCTTATTCTGAGATTTAATTAATGTGGAGGTTCCTCTCTTCTTTTCCCATTTTTTTTACTTTTAGGCATATGTGAAAAATGTTACACCGAAAGGATGTTTCGTAATGCTTTCACGCAAAGTTGATGCAAAAGTTCTCCTCTCAAACTTGTCTGATGGCTATGTTGAAAACCCGGAGAAAGAATTCCCTGTTGGGAAACTTGTCGCTGGCAAGTAAGTTTTGTCGGTATGGATAAACTATTTATGTCTCAATCCTATGTTGTTGTATGCTAAGTTCCTTTTACTGTAGAGTGGTGTCGGTGGAGCCATTGTCTAAGCGAGTTGAAGTCACTCTAAGGACATCAAGTGCAGTCGGTGCTTCCAAGTCTGATAAAGATGCTCTAAGTAATTTGACTGTTGGGGATGTCATATCTGGCAGAGTTAAGCGAGTTGAACCGTATGGCTTGTTTATCTTAGTTGATAACACAAACATGGTATGTAACTGGTCACTTCCAGCAGTTATGACTTGCCTTTGGGTAGTGAGTTATGACTCAAGTTACCGCATTATTACTTTTGCACATGCTAAAACTCACAGGAAATTCAGTCTATATTTTTTTTTTTTTACGTATTGTAACTTCATCAGCTGTAAAGCAATTTCTTGACTCTTTACTGATAAGTGTATCTTCTTTCTTGTCTTGTATTTTCATCAGTTATAAACAAGTTCTCTATTCTTTTTTTTGATGAACTAAGAGATATATTATAAAGAGCATCAAGAAGATGCAAAAGAGCACTGTCCAGGTGCTAATACAAAAGATGATATGTTAGCTCTGTACAGATGGTCCTACGCTAGTGTTAGGGAGCCAACAAAATCCAAAAATAATCCGGGGACAAGTTCTCTATTCTATAAGAAAGTTCTGATGTTCATCATGAATATGTTTTTCGCATCAGTTTACAATATTGATGAACTATGGTTCTTAGCAGAAAGCTCGTGTTTTACTTGTGTGCTGATGATTCAGCTTCATTTTCTAGGTTGGATTGTGTCATGTTTCAGAGATCTCTGACGATCATGTCAACAATATTGACTCTAGATACAAAGCTGGAGATAGAGTGACGGCAAAGATTTTGAAGGTAAATGCTTGTTCTGTATGACAAGGCAGTTCCACAGAGTAGGCAAATACTTTGGACTAGGTGGAAACTTTATCAAAATTAAAAGGAAAAGGGAGAGTAATGGAAAAGTATTTTGCTTATATGCCTTGTTTCTTTTTCTTCTCCGTTTTCTTTCTTTGTTGTTGGTTTCCTGGTTCGGACAATAATACCCCATGTTATATAAGTGAATTCACTTAATTTGCGCATCTCAAGTTCTTTAATCATCATACCATCTGAAGCACTTCAAGTGCTAATATAGCTTCCAGAATAACATGAGTGATGACTTAGGCTTGCAGCTTGTGTGTTATTTCTTCCATCTGTCTGTTTCACTCAAACTCATTTTTTTCAACCTTTTGTTAGGTGGATAAGGAAAGACAAAGAATATCGCTTGGGATGAAGAAATCATATTTTAATGATGCTACAAGTGGTGAAACAAATATAAGGCACAGTTCTGGTTATGCAGTGGAAGGAAATGCTCTTTCCAGGGTTATCGAGTCAACTCCTTCACCTGAGAGGAGCTCCCAAGAACAGGAGAATATTGATGGTGAATCTGTAGATGGGACCGACCCGTTCCTTGCTGAAGTTGAATCTCGGGCATCAGTACCACCATTGGAGGTCCCACTTGATGATATAGAAAATTTGGATGTGGACAATGTAGTTAATCAAGACTCAGGTGATGCTAGCAATTTAGGTACTTCAGATGAAAAGAACAAGAAACTTGCAGCAAAGAAAGCTAAAAGATTGAGGTACTGTTTGATCGTTATTCTCTTCAGGTTTACAAATTCATAGAAAGCAAAATTGTCTGTATCTTTATTGTCTTCATGTGATACAATATTTCGAATGCAGGGAACAAGAAATTAGAGCGGCTGAGGAAAGATTACTGGAAAAAGATATTCCCAGAGATGAAGATGAGTTTGAGAAATTAGTTAGAAGTTCCCCAAATAGCAGCTTTGTCTGGATAAAATACATGGCATCTGTGCTGTCTTTGGCTGATGTTGAGAAGGCACGCTCAATTGCTGAACGGTAAATCTTTCAAGTTATATCTTCTTCATCTAGAACAAACAGTGAATTTCCTTTCTGCCAAATGAAGAGTTAATGAACAAGCCTCTGGTCATATTGGTATTTAAGCTCGTGGTTAGCTATTATTTCTTGTCACTCTTCTAAACTTGTCTACTTCTTGTGCTCCAGTGTGATAGAACAGTCAATATGTTGATGGGGTTACAAGATTATAATGTCCTGTTTACCTTATGAAATTGCAAGCATGAAACGATTATTTAAGGATAAGTACATGGATTTCTGGATTCTTAAGATCACATTTTGGGAAAACTATCTTGGGCAGGTTGTACCTTCAGATTTAATGGACTCAGAAGAGATTTGTGATATATATTATGGTTTTTAAGTATGTTTCTGCTTCAAAAGCGGGAGTCTTTGCATGAAACAGTTTAAAAGAACCACAAGAGGTGCAAAGTCAAATGCATAACTCGTACTTGGCCACTGAAGTGAAATTGCCATGATATTTATTCTTTTTCGTGCATTAGTGTTCTTAGGTACTGTGAGTTGTAAAATGTGATGGAAAATTATCTCTAACCTGTTAATTGTGTCTTGATTCATTTCTCAAGGGCTTTGAGGACAATAAACATTCGAGAAGAGTCAGAGAAGCTGAATGTTTGGGTTGCCTACTTTAATTTAGAAAATGAGTATGGAAATCCCCCACAGGTATGACAAAACAAAGATATTGATCCATTTCTATGCTTGTGATATTTCACTCTGCAATGAGTTTTCCTCCTATATTTTCCTCTGAATCCTTATTCTTGATTTGATCCAGGAAGCTGTTGCAAAACTATTCCAAAAAGCATTGCAGTATTGTGATCCCAAAAAGGTGCATCTGGCCTTGTTAGGAATGTATGAGAGGACCGAGCAACACACACTCTCGGATGAACTGCTTAACAAGATGGTTAAGAAGTTCAAGCATTCGTGCAAGGTACTGACAACTAAAAGTGGTTTTGGAAATATTTTGGCTGATCCTATTTAACTATTGCCAACTCTTTTTGTTCTCTTTGCATTTAGGTTTGGCTCAGGCGGGTTCAGTGGCTATTGAAACAAAGCCAAGATGGAGTCCAGTCAGTGGTGAATCGTGCTTTACTAAGTCTTCCT
Organism: Nicotiana paniculata; assembly: GCA_005239505.1. Taxonomy (NCBI): domain Eukaryota; kingdom Viridiplantae; phylum Streptophyta; class Magnoliopsida; order Solanales; family Solanaceae; genus Nicotiana; species Nicotiana paniculata. The sequence goes on along the minus strand of ML317172.1, from coordinate 20,010 downwards.
CAGCACAAGCATATTAAGTTTATTTCACAGACAGCTATTCTAGAGTTCAAGTGTGGGGTTCCTGACAGGGCTCGCTCCTTGTTTGAGAAAATGCTTCGCGAGTATCCCAAGAGAACTGACTTGTGGAGTGTTTATCTTGATCAAGTACTGTCTTAAACTGAACTTTGATAGAAATACATAAGACATATATGTATATATAAAGAAAATCTTTTATTTTTACTGTACATGACTCAAATTAAATCAAATGAACAGGAGATTCGACTAGGAGATGCTGATGTGATCCGTGCTTTATTTGAAAGGGCAATTACTCTTAGTCTTCCACCCAAAAAGATTAAGGTGATTATATATTTTTAAAACCCTGGAATATTCTTTAGGATATTTCTTGCGATTTGTTTTTTCTTAATTGTTTTAAGATGGTAGCGATTCTATGGTTTTCTAATGGCTTTTGATGTCCGGAGTGCAGTTTCTTTTTAAGAAGTATCTCGAGTATGAGAAGACGCTTGGTGATGACGATCGAATGGAGGCTGTGAAAAGAAAAGCAATGGAATATGTTGAGAGCGCTCTTGCTTAGTTGAACCAGCAGTCATGTAGATCTGAATACCTTGACAAGGCGAAGAGTCCTCGATCAGTGCTGGAGAAGAGGTGTCCGTGGCATGGTGGTTGAAATTCAGAGATTTTCTTGAGGTTAAAATTGTCTGATTCTCATGCAGTTTTGACATACAAGCGCGACAAACAGTGGTTAGGTTCCCATCACTATAACCAACTTCTCTTGTGGGACCCCAGCGATTGAAATACAGCAGTTAGGAAATTGACATGCAACATGGTAGACAGCAGAGGAGAATGTGTTGGTGCTGATTTTCAAAGTGTCACTAATTTTGTAACTTATACAGGAAAATTTTGGAACACTCAGAAATTGTGTTGTAAGAGAATCTAAATTTTTATGCAAGAGGAATATGCAATTGCGTAGGTGCTTGTATAATTATCAATATGAAGTTTAACAATGATAAAAATACTCAATTGTATGGCATATTAACGTTAATATTTTATTTTATTTTGGTGAGTAAACCACTGTTGATTCATTGCTATTTCCAGTTTCTAAAAGCTAAAAGCACGATGGTAACTCTGAGTTTTCAGCATTAAGCTGTTCTCACCTTTTTTCTTGGTTAGGTAATATGCTGTTCTTTATATATAATACATATTATATGCAGCAAGAGAAATATGAAGTGAGAGTGCTACAGACATGCCTGAGTCACTTCTTCACAAGATTCATCCAATTGTCAAAAATGCCTCTATTTTTTCTTTCTTTTTTTGGGTAAAATACAATATAGGTCGTTGACAAGTGATACAGTAAAATATATTCATTCCCTCTCAATTTATGTCATTATTTGATTGCAGAAAGAGTTTAAGAGAAAGTAGGAAACTGTAAAATTTGTGATTTTAAGTATGTTATAACATTTATACGATTATAGGACTTTTGAAATTTGTGGATTCACATATTTCATGACGCATCAACGTGAAAGCTTGTCAATTAAGCTTGTTATCAAATTTAAAGATGTGTCATTCTTTTTTTAACGAACTAATAAGGAATTAGTGTCGTTCTTTTTAGAATGAAGAGAGTAGCAAATTGCTATTCTTTTCTTTCAGAGAATCCAATTCAAATATTAGTTGTCGCCGGGGTGGGCATTCGGACAGTTCGAATTGCATATGAAAATTTTAGTTTGAATTTTCAGTTTTCGGATTGAAGAAATGACAATCCAATTAAGTTATGGATTAGACCAAATTTTTTAATTTCGATTGTTGATTAATCGGTTTTGATATTTTGGATTTTCAGTTTTGAGCTTATAAGTTGAGATGTTTCTTCTTTGTACAAAAATGAATATCCAGAAAACTACCAGCTATGTCCATTTATAAGTAGTTCATTACAAAAATTGGCCCTTCTTAAAATATTACTAATATTAGCCAAATATTATTAATATTAGCTAATTAGCTATTTGTAGCAAAAAAGGTCAAATTTTTTACTTTCTTTTGAGTAGGTGTTATTAGAATAGATTGGGTACATCTTAATGAGCTTGAATCTCAGTTTTGTGATGATTTGGTGAAGTTTTGAGGTGGTTTGAATTGAATATTCGAAGAAAAAATTGAACATAAAAAAATAATATGTGTATCACATTGTGTATCATTTGTGTATCACATATGTATCATATTTGTATTAATTGTGTATCACATGTACACCTGTGTGTGAGATACACGCATGATACATTTGTCGCAGAAGAATTTTTTGAACTCGATTTAATAATGAATTTCGATACAAAACCAGTCCAAATCACCTCCAATATTCTTCAAATTTTGTATATTGACTTATCTATATGTTTTCAATGAATTTCAATTATACCCATTGAAAAAGTTCCTTTTTTGCTAAGACTTTTGGAATGTTGTATATATTTTTTTTGTATTTCATCACCTTATTTACTACCTCATCCATGAAATTTCCTTTCGTCTTGCATCTAATGTTGCTAATCACGCTTAAAAATATGAAAGGAGATTTTGCATGTGATTCTTTGAGAGAAAGAACCTTATTTATTTGGTTTTTCAAATTTTATATGTGCTTGGCTAGTTTTGGTAAGTCTATGACTAATGGCTAGAAGTTGGTAAGTTGAGACTTATTTGGGACATTTTTGTGTAAGTTTCCCAATAAAGTACTCATGTTAAATTGCCTGAAAGTTCCTTATTCTCACCACTATCATCCAAATAAAGTATTCAAATAATGAAATTATTATCAAGAAAATACAACAGAGACATTAATACAACCGATAAGAAGTAAAAATAGTAAAACCATGTCAAATAAAAAGTTCTCACAATAACTTAGTAATTAATATTGAATATATGAGATAATATCTAATGGGTAGGGTATTGAACTTGTTACTATTGACATATAGATAATGGATTAGATATGGATAATGGATTAGATATAAAGTATAAGAATTTCGGAGTTTCGGATACCCAAAAATTCAAATTACCAAATCCAATATTCGAAGTATCAAATCTTATTTTCTGTAGTATGTAAATCTTATAAGTACTAAGTAACACGTTATTTTATTTTGTTCATGAAAAAGAAGCAGAACAATCAAAACATGGACAAATTCTCACTACATTCTCACCCCAAAACCATATCCAAACACCAAACAAAACAAACCCAGAATAAAAAACAAAAAGAAACCCTTTTCTAATCCAAACTCACTCAACATCTTTCATTGTTTGGGTTGTAAATTATTTACCCTGCATTTCTACAAGAAGTTATTTGCACCGCTCGAACCCGTGACTTTACCAATTACACCAAGGTTCCCCTACGTTGCTATGATCAAGATTCAAAGAAAAATGTCTTACTTTTATATGCCGTGTCATTATCAAGAAATGATTAATCTATAGAACAATTTCAATCCTCAAATATAGCGTCGTGTTAAACTGCCGGGGTTCTAATGTCTGTCATTGCACAGAACACTTACAGACAACACAATTCATCATGTTACACTTAAATGAAGTACTAGAAAAATTTGCAACCAAAGCACTGGCTAGACTTGCATCTGAGATCAAAAGGAGAGAACACATCCTGACTGTCTTGCCAGATTGCCATTGTGGACATAACATATCGATCCAAGCAAATCTGTCGAGATCCATTTACCAAATTACACCTAGAAGATATAAAGACCAAGCAAATACATCTTGGATGTACGTCTATCACCATTTTCGACAGACTTGGTCTGTACAACCATCTCTGTACAATATTGAGCATCTAAAGTGAACCACAGAACAGACCGACTGGTATTTCTTCAACTTCACAAACTGCGAGCAACCTTTTCATACAGATCACGAGGCCAATTCTGATTCATATTATTTGCGAGGAAATTTGCTATCTGCAGAACCAAGTTCACATCAATTTCACAAGATGTTCTTGTTAATCTAAAGTGATGTGACTTAATAATTGATAAGTCCAATTACTGATCCAAATATTGTAAAACATCATCAAAACACAAAAAAAACCATCATATTGAGTAGAACTAATTTTTTAAAACTAAAAAAAATAACTAAAGGAAGTAAAGAACCTGCTGTAATTTAACATGAGAGATTAAAGAACAAATTCTCACAGATGCATTAGATAACATCGTAAGAAATAAACATTGTATTAGCTGATGCTTTCTATCTGACTTAGTCAATGACATTCAGAAGCAAAAATACTCTATTGATGGTAGGACTACATCTAAATAAGAGAAAGACATTCCAGCTCACTCGTTCATTCAGTAATTAAACATCAAGTACGATATAAATGGTCAGAAGTTGGTTGAACTGTACCCAATATGAACGCAAAACAGAAGCAAAAACGTGTTCCTAGATTCTAGCTGGATACTTGAAGAGAATATTATGAATCAGGAAAGAATACATACAAATTACTTTTTTGATAGATACATCTAATATACCCCCTTCCATTCAATTTTCTTTAACCAAGTTGCTATTCAAAGAGTCAACATTCTTCTTTGTTAAATTAGGTTTTCATCATATTCAGCTAACATCTGAACTTAGCACGATGCATTTCAAGCGTTTCTTAGATTTACACTATTTATCTCGAAACGATAAACTAGTCAATTCGGAAATCCGACCAAAGATTCATCAGACAAATCTTGTTAAATAAAACTAGGTCATACTAATCTGGGAAAAAGTAGTCTACTACATAAGAGTAGAAGCTTAAACATGACAAGCACCTTCTTTTTTTTGATAAGGTAAATTGTACATGACAAGCACCTTCTTGGGAAGCCAGAAAATAAAAAACAAGGTGAAGAGAAATTTATGACGGATCCACCATTCAAAAGAAATGCATGACAGATCCACCTCATCTCGCCTGAATCCAAGCTGTCATTTTATCTAAAACCATACAAGAATAGGCTGACAAAAGTAAAAACATAGAAAGCTGCCTTCACTACACAACTTCAGTTAAAATCACATTGCCTAACATGTTCCATTTATTTACAGCCTAATATGCTGTACTCCCCCCAACAAATCAAGCAGCCCACATGCATAAGAATTTTAGCTGGCAGTGACCCTAGTCACAACCTCAGAATATAATTTGCTCAACTCATTTCATTGGATATTGAATACAAAACCACCTCAGATTAAATCAAAGTATGTGCTCCACAATTGTGTCTTGCCCATTAAGAGTGAATCAAGCAATGACAGCAAGGCAAAAACACTTGGGAAAAGTGAGAGTCATGAATGACAAGCACACAACATAACTGGAAGTAATAAACAAAGTGAGCATAACTCCAAAGGGTGCCTATAAAAATTTATAATCAAATTGCACTACTTTCATAGTCAATGGTAAATAGGAGCAAAGCCACTGAGCAAAGAGCAACCAAAGACAAAATGGATGAGAATGAACATGAACATGTATGCTTTAAGATTTACCTTGTCCCTTAACGCACGAAGTGACCCATCAGTATCTCTAACATTCTCCAGGCAATGAAGCGCAACTTTTAGGAGGTCTGGTACACAAACTTGGACATGGTTAGACAGATTTTTGAAGACATCTGTGGCGAAATCTGGCGTCCTTGGATCCAAAGGAAGGAATGGGAGCTTAGCCACTTCCTTTATAGCATCCAAGTGATTTCCAAGTCTTGCAAGCTTATGGATAGATAGCACAGCCTCCAGCTGTCTTAGAACAATTTGTTGCGCCAACACATTCTCTCTCTCCTGGGGACTGCACAAAAGGAAGAGATTAGGCTTCCATTCCAGAGCATATCCAAAAACTCATAATAAGAAATGATTTATAGCCTCGGCAAATAATGTTTGACCACCAGCCAATTCTGCATATTACCTGATGTCGGGGTAATATTTGAACATATCCAGGATCTCATTTCCTGAAAGAATGAGCCCAGATGTCCGGCTATCCCCATCCAACCTTCCACGTGCCATGGCACATATTGCATCAGAAAGGCACTTGTTTATCGTATCCAATGCAGCTGAAAATGCCCCCACTCTCTTTTGAATCTCTATGGACTGTAAAATGTTAAAGCGCACAAAATTCACGAACTGATAAGTACATCATACCACAGAGGAGAAAGGGAAGGGGCTGGAGCATAGATAAGAAGACAAACTTGATTAGTGAAAATAGTAGACAATTAACTGGAAGGCAAAAATTAAAGAACTTTAGAAACACTCATACAAGGAAATGTTATAGCAGCTTTATTTCATGCACAATAATGTGCATTTGGATCTACATTAGCTTTACATGTGTTCATCAGAATTCATCAAAACTTTGGACAGGTGAAGTAACAGAAATAAAGGTGATCATAATTTAGAATTGCAAATGAACCACCTTGAGGATTTAATTCGCATTTGTTAATGAAGGAAGAGAAGTGTTAAAAAAGTTAACCTTCCTCAATTGAAAGAGGAAAAGAAAGCATGGGGCAATAATATCTTTTTCCCATCAAGTTATTATATATGAAAAGGGGCAAAAAGCTGTAGCATAGGAGAAGGTATGAAAACAAAACTTCCTTCCATGCAGAAGTTCTGAAAACATGAAGAAGACAGCAGCATAAGTTAGCCCAGCAATATTTTGGCCTTCTTTTCCACGAAAGAGAAGATTTGTTCAAAATGAACGAGAGTAGCAATCAATTGACCAGTTATCCTTCAGTAGGACAAAGGATCCACGTTGCATCAGCGTTATCCCAAATTTCACATTCCGCAACTTCAATTCAGCCAATTGGGATATTACTTGGCCTCTTTTCATTAACCAAGTACAAAAAGATTCACTACTACAACATGGTCAAGAATCCTTAAGCATAATATGCCTAAAGCTCAAGACCACCATGGTTATGATGAAAGCATAGAAAGGAGAAAATTATCTGTCTACAGATAGATCAACAGAAAGTACATGACAAGACATTCGTTAAGCACAATTGCCCAAGAAAAGAAGACTTCAAATCAAGCCCAAAAAGAGGATTTCATGCTACAGTACATAGAGATAATCAACTGTCATTGAATGGAGAAAGGAACACTTCAAATTGATTATTAAGACTTATCTCGAACTGCACACGTTAGAGCAATAAGTTTGAAACTTGGTTATGTCACAAAGTAAAAGGAAGAAAGAAAAGCTTACCTTGTCATAAAGCCCTGCATCCTGATACTGCCAAGCAGCGTCCAGCAGAAACTGTTGTCTTGTCTTTTCATCTGTTAAAAACCTTCCAAGTTGACCTTCTTCTCCAGTACCCCTTGGACCAAGTAAAATATCAATACCACCATCTCGCGACAAAAGCTCTGTGAGAAGTTGCTTCAACATTGAGCTCCTTTGCCTTTGCTGATCCATATTACCACGTCCACTCCATGACAACTGCCCACCACCAACTGCTGCTGCTGCTTGCACATAGTATTCCAATGCCATTACCAGATCACCATGACGCAGGTAAAATGATCCATACTGCCTAATTATGCTAGAAGCTTCAGCAAAAGCATCCATGGCCCCAAACTTTTGCCCTACCCCTGTACCTTCAGAAAGGACTCCATAGTCTGCCAACACAATAGCCATATGAGCAGCATCTACATTATATCCTTCATCTCCCATATCCTTGGACAAATAAAGGACCGCTGGAAGTAGCTGGATGCTTAAAAGTAAAACATAAGGATAAACCAAAGGATCCTTTCCATTCTTAGTATAGTGTGATGGCTCAAACTTGTTTAGGTAAGCTTGCAAATCATCCAAAGTGTAAGGTGCCAACCCCTCATTTAGGACAACAGAAGACCTGCCAGGACTCTCACGTACAGCAGATAATTTGAACCACAAGAAATCCTCTATAGTAGAGAAGAGTGTAGGGAATTCTCGAACAAATCTGTCAATTTGCCTACGGGAACCAGATATTATAGTGTAGAGTAGCAACTTTTTCTTATCGTACATTGGTCGACCTGCTCGATCACCCAACCTTAACATCTTCTCACATTCTTCTGAAGCAACTGCCGCTGTCTCTGCTGACACCATGCCTCCACTGGAAATCCACTCTGTCAGCTGCAAAAAAGGGACTGTTAAATTAAAGATGAATGGATAACATATACGGTGTATGAAATCGACAAAACACATACCAGAGGAGCAAACTGGAGGGACATGCGAGATAATTGGGCAATCTCTCTTGCTTCATTGTAGTAGCCAGTTCTCAAGCAGAAGTATATCTATTTTAAGATAGAATAACCCGAATCAGTTTGATCTATACATTTTCTTGGTGAAGTTAAATGTGCAGTTAAAAGTTCAAGTTGTTCCAAAGCATGGAAAAGCAGCAAAAATACACATTTTATAATAGGTCATGACCAAGAGCAATACCTTCTACTCATATTTATTGTCTTCTACTACTACCCTGTTGCTAGATTGATAGTAAATTATGAAAATCTAAAATGATGAAAGTAGCAGAAGTTTAGAGTAGAGAAACTATATAAACTTTTTCAGCTGGTCGAAGCAAGAGGTGTAACAAATAAAGGGACCAACTATGAATTAAGATTGTCGAATAATCATAAGCCAGAAAATCTTGGAAGGAAAGCATCCGAAGACAAAAAAAGTTGTTAAGAAAATATAAGAGAAGAAAAGACCACCTAGTTAATTCAAGAAATTGTTAGATAAATTAAATCTCAAACAACACTAAGATCCTGAAGGAAAATAACACCAACCAACTCATGAAAAAAAAAAGTGAAACTACTCAATTGCACTGAATATAGCCTAACATATATGTTTATTAAAAGAATCTGGTCAAATTTCTTTTCAAATTACGAGGAGGTGATCTAGTTTGATATGCTTCAATTACATATAACAACAACAACCACCCAGTATAATCCCACAAGTGGGGTCTGGGGAGGGTAGGATGTACGCAGTCTTACCCCTACCCTGGAAGGGCAGAGAGATTGTTTCCGATAGACCCTCGGCTAAAGAAGGTGAAAGAAACCCTGATAGCAAGTAATAGCAAGACAAATAATTAGAAAACTAAATCGAAGATAGCAACAGAGAATATGAAAGGGGTACCGATAACAAATATGCTTCAATTACATGATTCGCAAAACTGAAGGTTTTACACTAGAAATGGCAACTCTTGAAATACAAGAACAAGTAAGAATGGAGTCATAACTTGCACATATGATTAGATTGATTGATCTAAACCATAACCGAAATATCACCTATCAAAAAAGGAAGAAAAGAAAAACGAAAAGAAACCTTAATGGAAACATCGAAAATTCATAACAAAATGCAAAAGCCTGCATAGGGTGATGGTTTGTGTAATCAGAGTAAAGCATTCAAACCTGCTGCCAGGTGGTATCAACAGGAGGCTGTCTATGGGCATCAATCGCATCAAAATCAAGGATCCCATACTCCCTTAGACGGATCTGAGGTAAGGAAAAACAGTCACGCTAATGCCAGTCATAGAAAATGAAAAACAATCTCCACAATGCTGTAACCATGGAAAATGATATATGCAAGCCTCCCAAAACGAAGATTGCAGATTATTAATGACAATGCTAAAAAGAGATGCCAAACTAACCCTGAGAAACGCGCGGATTCTCTGCAAATTACCAACAGCACCACCAAGTGCGGCCTACAATAGTCAGCACGACCTCAGTTATCAGTAATGTAATTTAAATCAAATTGGCACCAATTGTGACAAGCGGAAGAAACCGTTCCCCGCATACGAGTAAGAATAAAACAGAATGTTGGAAAGGACCAAAGTATCAAGCTATTCTTCAGTCAATTTGAAGAATCCAATTAATACACACTAAATAGATCGCAGAGCATGATGGGGTCAAGCATAGAAATGCTTATCAAATGACAACACCAGCCACAATACATTACCTGAGCAGGATGAGCTTGAATTGTTTCCATGACATACTTCTCGTGACCCCATTCTAGGTGGCGTCTAGCTCCAATTACTAAGGACATTTTCTTTGAAATATTATGTTGGACAGCTGAATCTTCACCCATCAATGCCTATCATTAAATTTGTTAATTGATAACCATTTGCAGATAGAAAATCTAAACAGCATAAGATTAAAAGAGAGATACAAAGTCAAGTTTGCCACCATACCGACATTAGATGCCAGATCTTCTGAACGCCAACTGACTTCCCACCATATGCATTGATACCCAAACTCTCAAGAGCATGCTTAAAAGCTGTAGCAGGCTAACAATGATAACAACTAATTAACCAAATACAAACCACAGTATGAAAATTCTTTCAAGTGATGAAGAAGACCATCCAATCAACAAAATCAACATGGTGAAACACCAAATGAACACCAAGAGGAGGCTACCAAATAAAGAGGCCAAAGTGATAGCATGCATAAATTTTTAATTTGATTCATCAAGTATTAAACTTTATCTAGTTAGTGTCCAACAGCAATATGAAAATACTCCTATGTCCCAAAAAAGAAAGACAGAGATTGGTGAACGACGGTCAAAGCATGTCATTTTATATGTTCATTTGAGCACCAATTCCATACATTTTTAGATAAATAAACCTTTTTAGAGACAACGTAAAAACTACCATAAATCACATTTACTGAATTTAAAAGTACTTTGATATGTTTGAAAGAACAATTAATCAAAAAATTATGCCTCTTCAAGTAGTAACAGCATTATCATATGATGTAGGACCGGCAGAGCATATCATTTTTTCTTTTTTGATGAGCAGGCAGAGAGTATGACACTGCGTCTTGTGTACTACAGTTTCAATCTTGTCTGTGTTTTTCGTCTTTCATGCATGTTTTTTTCTAATATACTACTTTTATTTGTCCACAGAAAACTACAACATAAACAATTCAAGTACATCTTTCCCTTTGACTTATTGTTAGATGACTGGACAGAATTCTTAGAATCCAAGTACTTTGCAACTATTCCGTTTCAAGCCCCCAGGTCACAATCTTCATGTTCTTTTAATTAGGTGTAATAATTGGCATCTTAGTTCTCTAATTACATAATAAATCAATACCAGATATTTCACAAAAACTAAATAGAAGAAATACACTGGCTTCGCAGGAAGTAGGAACCAAGCCATGAAGAACCAAGCTGGGGAACTTACTTTGAAGGGAAAACTACGCTCTCTTGCACTATTGAGATTCTTGACAACTTCTCCATATGCAGCAGCCTTTTTCTCAACGATGGGCCTATTGGCTAATGGTACAGGCTCCACACTAGCTGGACCGGAAGAAATTTGAGGGCTATATGTCAAAGATGCTATTTGCCCCTGGCGACCACCTAAAGGGCTTGATTCACTGATATTGGTCCTAGGTAAGGTAGAAATTCGGCTTAGGCTCTGGAGGAAGTCCCTTTTTTCCTTCTTCCAGTCGTTCTGTAACAAAGTCCACAATGCAACTAGACTTTAAATAAGCATAAAAGACAAAGGAACCAAATAGATACATACTAAAATCAAGATAGAAAGAAATAATAAAAGTAATATGGTCTTTTCATGTCGAACTTAAGCAGCTAATAATTGATTCTGATAAAAATCAAAAGATGTGAGTTGTGATGTTAGCAACTCACACAACAAAGAAGATAACCATATGGAAAGCAGCAGTGCAACTAACCTCCAGAACTTTCATCATGTAATCATTAAAATTTTTTAGGTTATCCTTCTGAGCTTCTTGAACCGCAGAGACCATTGCCATTTCATGGATCTGTTTTGCAGCATCCAAGATTACAACATCAAGCATTATTATCCTTTATCGTATGAAGTAAAATAGAGCAATGCACAAAATATGATGATGCAGTTGGATATTACAAAAGTATCAAACTGACAAAGAAAAAAAGATCAAACAGCAGAAAAGGATATGAGATATCCTGAGACGATGATGTGTTTCAAGCGAAACAGAAGGTCACCCGTTGAGAATGCTCAAATGTATTTCTTTACTCATTGCTGGGAGGGAGAGAAAACAGCACTAGGTAGAGAATACCCATTTTGAAAGAACTTAAATTGGATTACGAGTACTACTCCAGAGCACACTGAGCAGAAAAACATCTAAAAGGTCTTGCAAAACACACAAATGCAATTTGTGGCTTTTACAAGTACTTTACAACTATAAGAACCATCTCTCTTTGGTTGCAGGATCTCCTGATCGGGAGAAGAGTGTTAAAATCTTTTTGATAAATCAAATTCTTATCATTGATATTGCACCAAGGTAGTACCAAAATTATTGCAATGTGAATAAGTAGCTAAGCAACCATCTTCTAACACGTTGCACGAAACATCTATGCATACGGGCATTTTCTCCTTACACCAAATGAAAATATGAAAGAGAAATGACTTTACAACACTGCTAGTTTGCTACCTTCTCTCCCCCAGGAATATTCCCCCCTTAACAGTTAACACCACTAATCGCTCCAAAATAATGGACTAAGGTATAATTGGTTGTCACTCTAACAAAGTATCATTCTCTCGTATTCGATGATATCATCCCTCATCTCCACCCCCTGAACACCACCATTCTCCCTTCTCCAATTCCCATCCAGCTCATGCAGTCTGACTTTGCTTCTCAATAGGAGTGTTGTAATTGAAACCTAATTACTATAACAAAGTATCAATCTCTTGTATTCGATGATATCATCTCTCATCTCCAATCCCTCAACATCACCATTCTCCCTTCTCCAATTCTCATCCAGCTCATGCAGCCTCACTTTGCCTCTCGATAAGAGTGTTGAAATTGAAACCTTGATACATCTTTTTCCAGACTTGATGCACACGTGTCGAATTGATCTCAAGGTACTTCGTGCTGATTCATCGAAAATACACTTTCAATTAGCAAAAAATTGCATGTACGCACAGCTGATACCTAAACACACCCATATCAGTTACATGCCCTTGAAAGAGACATGTAACATATACTAAAACAAGGAAAGACAAAAACAGAACAGTTTCCACGTGCTTTCATTACTCAAATATCCTATATCCTTCAATTACATTTTAACTCTTCATTACCGAAAGTGTTGTTAGTTAAAAGATCTGGGATTTTCAAGTGCACTGAAGAGTTGTAGAAAAAGTGCATTGAAGAGTGACAATGCTGACCCCAATGAGAAATAATGGTTGGCCCTACCAGAGACAACTGCATTCTTATACTTGCTTTGGTATCGAATGTTCTTTCTGATATCCTAAAATTTTTGTCTGACCCTTCAGAAATCCGACAAAATTGAAACAACCAATGAGCATAAAGTGATCATTGACTGGTAAAAATCTAGCTTGAGCTAACCGAGGACATGACCCTAGATAGAAGGGTGCGGAGGTTGAAGATTGGGGTAGAAGGTTAGTAGGTAGTCATGCGTTTCCCTTTGTCTTCTATAGTTCGATAGTATTAGTGCTAGTACAGTACCCTTTTTTCCTTAGTTTTCTATATCCGCATGTCTTGTTCTGTTATTACTTGCCATAGGTAATTCCGTAGTTTGCTGGTAGTACTTCTTTCATAGTCTTGTTTGCTGCCTTGGCTTAAATTTTCTAAATATATTTTCTTGCTATTACTTGTTATCGGTACCTCTTTCATATTCTCTGTTGCTATCATCGATTTAGTTTTCTAATTATTTGTCTTGCTATTACTTGCTATCAAGGCTTCTTTCACCTTCTTTAGCCGAGGGTCTATCGGAAACAGTCTCTATGCCCTGCCAGGCTAGGGATAAGGTTGCGTACATTCTACCCTCCCCAGACCCCACTTATGGGATTATATTGAGTTGTTGTTGTTGTTGTTGACTGTGATTTTTACTGCAGCTGACACTTCTTCATGTTGAACTCCAGTCTATTTTAGTATATTTGAAGTCCACTTATTAACTTATGCTATTAAAATGCATGCGCCAAATCTCGTTACGAGGCCCTTAGTATGAGTTTAAACCAAGCATCTCCAATTGAAGCCAAACAATTTTCTCCCACGGCCCACTCAATTACACCACTAAATCTAGGAAATATCTTACCTTTCACATATCACGAGAGCCATTAACAAGGATATAAGGACACCTACAAGCAAAGGCATGTCCAAGCTAATTCTTCTTTCCTTTTCATTACCAATATCCATATCACCACTAAGTTATTCATCATGCTTTTATATTTCACCTCTAGACACTACCTTGCCAACTAAGTTACCCTATGTGAATCAGCTCATCCCAGTCCTTGCTGTTCTAACAATACTATGATGACCAATCTCCCAAAAGAAGGACAGATCAAGTTATACAGTCCATTATTTCTTCTCAAAAAATGTAAATGAGCAATCCATATGACTTACCGAAAAATGCAGCATATAGCAACATCATAGTAGTACTTATAAATAACGTTATCTGCACATTAAAAGATGAATATACCTGTTGCAGATACTCTTCAACAGTTGTTGCCTCCGCAGGAAAAACATCTTCAAATGTCGTCTGGAAGTGAACAGATGAATGGAAAGAAAATGAACAAAAGACACAATCAGAAAAAACTGTCAGGGACATTTTTCTAACCCAATTTGTCACCAGAACTAATTTAGAATGTCAGTAGGAGGAAATGATCCTTTAGATTCTTATTCAAAAAAAGGAAAAAGGAGAAACCCTTATTTTATTCTTATATTTCGATATACTAATTTTAATTCCAATTTCGTATGCCACTATGAGGAGTTAACTCAGTCACATGCAGCAAAAGGATTATAGTCATGCATAGTGCTCCCATCCTTCTCGTGGCCTATTTGTGAGAATAAAGAGGAGGACAAACAGTTGGCACAATTTAAAGTAAGACTCATATGTAAGACAAAGTACTCGCATCTGATGTTGTTAGATAAACATCATCATTAACAAAACGTCTACCAAAACTTTGAATTTATCATCCATTACCTAATCATTCTATGTAATCATCTTTTATATGTGTATAATAAATTCTCAAAGTGGAGCACTATCAAATATAAGCAACTGAAAAAATATCAAACTTGCAAAGCTCAAAGTGAGAAAGGAACTGTACCTTTAACTCAAAAGACTTAAGATCACGAGCAAGCTGCTCCGCGTTGATGCCCTCACGAGCTAGTAGCCTTTCAGAACAAAGGAAACAACCGATCAAACAGTGCACAACCTACATCCATTAGTCTTAGTCTCCATATTTCCCACCACTAACCCCTCATCTATTGAAATATGCAAGAAGATTACGAGTACATAAATAAAACTTCAAAAATGTTTTGACTTTTGAAAGAACAGGTGGGAGTATGAAACTAACCCAATGTTTGGAAACTACGCAAATGAAGAGAAATAATGAGATAAAGAGGAATAGAAATAAGGTTTTATGGGTGAATTTAACCTATGACAGCAGATTAATTACTACTTTTACAATGTTACAATCAATGGTTATTACAAGATTTACCTATAACTACCTGATAAGTGACCTGATTACGTAAATATTCTTTACACCGGCTGTGCACATAACTATCTTTAATCTACATTTGAAGCTAAATCGGATATGAATTGGTTTTTTCTAAAAATACTGATATACAGAAGTACCACAAGTTGGAACTTTACTGTACCAAAATCCCAAAAGAATAATGCTATAATTCATAACTAAATATATCACTTTACAACCAATAAAATGAGGATTTTAAATTAAATTAAAACTAGTATTAACAATGCATTCATAAGAGGTAAATGTACCTGGTCGCAGCAATAGATTGAGAAGGAACTTCAGTTCTTATATTTTTAGCCTTCAATTTCTTCGTTAATGCTTCCAACTGATCCAAATTCCTCTAAATATTCCAACAACAAAAAATTAGAAAAAAACATTACACCTTTTAAACTATCAAAACTACGATAAAAATCAAAGTTCTACGAGAAAATAACGATAATCCACACACATTTTCAAAACAATGAAATTTCTGAATATATTACTCAACATTTTAAACTAATCAAAACTACGATAAAAAGTCAATTAACACATTTTCTCCTCCGTTAATAAATAAATCAAATAAATAATGAAATTTCAAAAGGAAAAAAAAAGAATGGAGGAGTTTTATAAATGGAACCTGAAGAGGAGGGAACTGAGCAGAAGGAGCGGCTTGTTCTAGAAGCTTCGAAGAAGAGTGTAGAAGCTCACTCCACCCACTCATGTCTACATCGTTCGCCATTTTTTTGCGCTGTGGCTACTGAACTGAGTGAGAGAGAGAGAGAGAGAGAGAGAGAGCTGCCCTAATTTGAGCGGTAAAGTTTCTCCTTTTTCTTTAGTTATTCTCCAACCGGGCACACTGTAATATAATGACTGTTTTACCCCTACATTGGTTTTTTAAGGAGGTCTCTATTTCTACAGCTGACCTTTTTTAAAAAACTTATTTACAACCGAAAATAGCATAAAAAGGTCATCGCTATTTAAATAATTTAAGCTAATTGTAACCCATAAATGGACAAAAAAGATTATTTATAAATGTTATTACTATTACTATAGAATATTTTATTTAGTCATATCGTGTGGCTTCAGATTACCAAGGATATAGTCGTAGACAGAAAGCTGCGTAGGTCAAGCATTAAGGTTGTAGGATAGGAGGTAGTTGTACAAATTTCTATGGCGCACCAGAGTGAGACTACTCTGTTTGAACTTAGTCTAAGATTGTTAGTGGTTAATGTTGAGTCACACTACATTTTCATTTCTCTTATTGTCGGGCCGTATCTATTTGTTATTGTTTCGTTGTCCATCTATTTTCTGGTTCTACTAATGTTGTTATTTGTTTCATGATTTCTTTTGATGGTACTGATATATTGTCTCTTTTCGTCTTCTTGAGCAGAGTGTTTTCGGAAACGATCTATCTACCCCATTGGGGTAAGGGTTAGGTATGTATAAACTTCCCTTTCCATAACTCACTAGTGAGATTTAACTAGGTCGTTGTTGTTGTATATAGGATAACTTGACATAACAAATAAGATGAATACATGTATATGGTTGGGATTATCTATCACGTAAATCAAAAGTAGGTCAAAAGTAAATAAAACTACTTTAAGTAATTGCAAATAATCACAATCAAATACAAGTTTACTTGCAAATACATGGTGAGCTGATTTGTTGTGTTATATATTGATACTTCATATATTGTCAATATCTATCAATCTATCTAATTATCATTAGTTGTGCCTCATTTTCAAGCTCGGTAATCTATATGTTTGATTAATCTACCATTAATTACGCCTTGCAACTTGTTTTGATGGTTGTTACTTATTGTATTGTATCGTATTGTTACTTTAAATATGATTTTTTTTTTGTTACTTAAATTTTATTGTATTGTATCGTTAAATCCGTCGTTACGTAACGACTAAATGTGTCACTTTATGTAACGACCGATTTGGTGTGGTTGCATCGTTATCTTTTTCTTTTTCTCTCATCTCATCCTTTATTATTATTAAATAATTTTATTTTATCATTTACCTTATCTTTTTATGTAATAAATTCACCCTGTGTCATATTTTTTCTTTATAATATTGCAAGTTTATTCTTCATATTGTTGGTGCGTGATATTATGAAAAGCAGCAATAGTTACAATATATTCAAATATTGTATTCATAAAACGATACAGTACAATACAATACAATACAATACAATACAATACAATACAATACAATACAATACAATACGGTACGATACATTATGAAACGATGTGTAACAATCATCCAAACAAGTTGTTAGTCCCAAGTTTAATATTCCATTGATGTTAGGACTTTTTAACTTGAATTATAAAACCCTAAGTTTTGTTATTTTTATATACTAGTTACTACTTCATAATTAACTGGCCATATGCAAGTAACAAGACTAATATTAACTATATGTCAATATTTAAATAATATGTGAAATAATAATATTAGCACATAAAAATGTAATAACTTATGAAATATAGCTAATTAAGTTCGCTCACATATTTACCAAGCATTTGTGAAATTTCATTATTCGTATAAAAGTTAATTTATAAATACTATTGTATACGGTCTTGTCCGATTTTGTACGATTAATCGAGGTCGGGGCGGCAGACCGAGGTTCAGCCCCAAGTTATATCAGGTCATGACATGAAGATATATTGTTGAGCTCGTGATTCATGGACCGATCGAGATCGAGACCAATCGAGATCGAGACCGAGCAGGATAGAGATCGAGCGAGATCCAAGGAAGCCTGCTAAGTCGAATAACAGAAATCCGAGATATCTGTGACCGGGCAAGGCTTGTGACGGAAATCTCGACACGTATCAAGTCAAGACCGGTTGATTAGTCAATCAAGAGAATTCCTTTTGTATTTAAAATTGTACCATATGTAGAACCCTTCTACCATATAAAGGGGGTTCTAATCATTTTGTAAACATCTCATTCACGCATAACAAAGCTATATATTACATTTTCTCTCTTAAGCTCTCTTATTCACTTGTTCATTTCTTACTCTTCAATAATATACTTAGTTGGTTCGAGGGCGACCTAGCTCGAGTGCCAAAGTTGTATGATACTTAGTTAATTTCTAACATCAATTTTCATATTTCTCAGTTCGTGCCAAGTAAAATCACATAACCTTAAAATCACTTCTAAGTTTAATTATTATCCGAATTTAAGAGTAAACAGTTTGGCGCCCACCGTGGGGCTAAGGATAATAGTGATTGCCTGGTACTAATTTTCGTAACACACACCGCTTTACTCTTGCTCTTGTAAGCATTTTTGATTTCAGGATCATCATGTCAAACTCTCAAGCAGCACCCACACACATCGACAATAGCCTCGATTTCCATGGCGAAAACGACAACGTAGTTGCCCCAAGGAACGTAGTGCCTCCAGTTGACCTCGAGGGAGTGTCAGTCGCAGACCCCATCGACATCAGTTCCCATGTTGCCATTAATGCAAATCTATCCGGCGATCCTGAAAATAGCGTCCGCAGAGACGTTCGATCAAATAGTCAAAATGCACTGGGCGGCGAAGAAAGTGGCATCAACCTTCGAATAATATTCGAAATATTGCAGGCTCAACAAGTTACAATAGCACAACTCCAAAATCAGAAAATGTGCCGAGTAGGGTCGAGGCCGAGCCATCACATAAAGTTGTTCACAAGGATGAATCGGCGCCGAGAAGGTCAAACGAAAATAAATCAGGCACTGATCCCGCTATCATAAAGATGCTCGAGGAGCTAACAAAGCGGGTTGAATCAGGAGAGAAGAAAATCGAAGCCAACGACAAGAAGGTAGAAACATACAATTTTAGGGTTGATCAAATTCCGAGGGCGCCACCGATCTTGAAGGTTTGGATTCAAAGAATTTTGTGCAAAAGCCCTCCCCCCCCAGCGCGGCTCCTAAACCCATTCCAAAGAAATTCCGCATGCTAGAAATCCCCGTGTATAATGGAACTACTGACCCCAATGAACATGTTACTTCTTACACATGCGCAATTAAGGGGAACGATTTAGAAGACGATGAGATCGAGTCTGTATTGCTGAAGAAATTCGGGGAGACCCTATTGAAGAGGGGAATGATATGGTACCATAATCTGCCACCGAACTCCATCGATTCTTTTGTCATGCTCGCATATTTCGTCGTTAAAGCACATGCAGGGGCCATAAAGGTCGAGACTAGAAAGTCAAACCTCTTCAAAGTGAAGCAGAAAGATAACGAGATGCTCAGAGAATTTGTGTCTCGGTTCCAAATGGAGCGCATGGAACTACCGCCGGTTGTCGATGAATGGGCCTGATGCGAGACTAAATTGCATAGTTTAACATGTGATATACCTTACATTTTATGCGCATTAATGATAAAAATACACTTGTTATGTGCTTAATGGAATTTATTTTATGTGTAGGTGAATTGGAGATGGAAACTGAGCTAAAGGGATGCAAATACGTCGAAAATACGCAAAAGAAGACGCCCGGGCGATAGCCGGGCATTTGCCCCCTAAAGCCTGGAACCCCCTGGTGTTAGGGGGGCGTTTACCCCATAAATCCTGGGCCCCCCTGGCGTTAGGGGGGCGTTAGAGCCCAAACGCCAGGGGTCCCAGTTTCGCCCAATTCC
>ML317171.1:0-36181 GCA_005239505.1 Nicotiana paniculata | reverse complement strand
TTAAAGGTATCCCTAGAAGTACTTGTAGAGCTGATATTTTTAGATTGCATGGTCAATATCAAAATCATACGTTATTTATTTGAACACCTTCCTTTTAGAGTTTCTCTAACTTCTGATATTGGCCATGCTGTTAATGGAAATGATTATTTGATATTGGCCATGCAAAAACGTATTATCGCTTTTAAATATGATGAAGATCAGAGTCATACTGTTGTGATTATAAGTAGTGCTATTAGCGAAGTTGTTCAATTTTATAATCTTAACCAAAAAGTATTGTGTATGTCTTTTGATAATGCTTCTAACAATACTGCCGCAATTTCATTATTAAAAATCTATTTGCAACCGCCACTTGAAGAAATTTTTCATGTTAGGTGTGCATGTCATATTTATAATTTAATTGTTAAAAGTGGCCTTGATTTATTTTCAACTGAGATTACTCATGTTAGAAGAGCAGTTGGTGTTATTCAAGGAAATAACAGACAATCTAGAATTAGGGAATTTAAGAATAAGTGTACCGAGTATAACCTTAAACCAAGATTCATGCCAGACGAAATTGTTACTAGGTGGAATTATACTTACATATTTTTAAAATGTTGCTACAAATATAGATTTTCAATAACTGAAGTTGCTAATGTGCATTGTACTGATAGAAATCGTATGTTAACACCTGCTACTTGGGAGGTCATTAATGATGTTACTCAATTTTTACATAAATTTTATATAGCTACTGTTGAGTTTTCTGGAGCATACTACCCTACTATTACAATGGTTTTAGTACATATAGCTGAAATTGCTTTTCTACTCTTTGAATTTAAGAAGAAAGAAAAATATACAGTTGCAGTTGAAGAAATGCAAGACAAATTCAAAAAATATTTCTTTCCAATTCCTCAGATTTACTTAATTGGCGCTGTTTTAAATCCTTCTATTAAGATGGCTGATTGTCACCAATTAATCAATGCTTTATATACTTACATGGAGGTTGGAGCAACTGAAACCCCAGATATTTTTGCTTGTATGAACAAACTAAATGATAATTTACAACAATTATATAATAATTATGCAAGTATAGTTGATTCTGTTGCTGTTAATGCCAATGTTAATCCCACTATGCAGTGTACCACTTCTTCAGGTTCCACTACTTTGAATGATGATGAAATAGTTGATAGTTATATAATTTTTCTACATTTTGCTACAACTCAAACCAGTAGCAGAAACATTGATGAACTTCAATTCTACTTGCAGAAGCAAAAGGAGATTCGCACAAAGGAATTTTCAGCGTTGGGATGGTGGCGTGAGAATGAAAAGCAATTTCCTGTTCTTTCTGCTATGGCTCGGGACGTGCTGAATGTGCCAATTTCAACTGTTGCATCAGAGAGTGCATTTAGTCAAGCAAGACAACAACTAGGATACACCCGTCACACATTGGGAAGCAATGCTTTGGAAGTTTTAGTATGTTTCAGAGATTGGATTAGATCGGAACGAAGAAATCAAGGACGTGAAGATGTTGATAGCCTAGAAGACGAGGAACTTGGAGCTATATTAACACATGGTAACCCATCTGAATTTAACACTCCAGAAGAAGGACAATCAGTTCATATTGACTATGAAGAACTTACAAGGGCAATGAAAAACCTTTGAATTTACTATTTGTCGAATTTAGTACTTAGTTATAACTTGTAAGTTGTAAGAGTTGAATTTTGAAAATTGAAAATTTGAAATACATGTTGCACTTGCAATTTATAAGTGCAATTTTTTCCATAATCATTGTTATCTTTATATATTTTACTTTATATTTTATATAAATTACAATACATAAACAAAAACTTGGAGAAAAAAAAGACTGAAACCCGGCCCGGCCTGGCAGTACCCCTACCCGCACGGGTTCGTTTTTACCCGGATAAGCCCTAACTCGTTAAACCCGTTAACAATTAATCGGTAAGAACCCGTAACCGCAACCCATCCGGTTCAAAAAAAATGTAACCGGCCTGGCCCAGCCCACCCGTTAGACACCCTTGCCTGAATACCCACCGAAACAACCCTGAATAGCTAGTGGGCGATATGAACTCTCTAACATGGAACTGAAGTAGGCACTGGAAGAACCCCGATGATCGGAGTACCAATTGGAAGAGCTATGAATAGCTGGCGGCCGGTAAGAACTCTTCGGTATAGCACTGAAATAGGGCCGCACTGGAACATCCCGAGGAGGTAGCGGTGCTGAATATGGGGTATGCTAGGCTGATCCCAGCCAAAGTGACCTCTTCTCCCAGTTGGGACACCTCTGAACTCTCCATAAATATGGGACCTCTTGTCCCGTTGCATCTTCTCTCTACCCCTTGACGGTAACCCTCAATCCTGCCAGCAGTCTCCACCACTAACTGATAGGGAGTCCACATCTTAACCTCTCGAGCCATGCTAGCCTGAATGCTAGAGTGCAACCTTGCAACAAACCTCCACCGCTGGCTCCGCCTCAGTAGGAAGTAGCATAAGTGCATGGCGAGACAGCTCAGAAAATCTTGCCTCATACTCGATCATTGACATCTGGCCCTGCTCGAGCCGCTCAAACTGACACCGCAAATCTTCCCTTTGAGAGGTTGGAATATACCTATCCAGGAATAGGCGTGTGAACTGGTCCCAAGTCATAGGAGGAGAATCTGTTGGTTTTCCAAGAAGATAAACCTTCCATCACCTACGTGCGATGTCCTCCAACTGAAAGGTAGTGAAATCCACCCTGTGAGACTCCAATATGCTCATGTTGTGCAGTCTCTTCCTGCAACTATCAATAAAATACTGGGGATCCTCACGTCGCTTACCTCCAAACACTAGAGGGTGAAGCCTGGTCCATCTATCTAAAAGCTTTTGCGGCTCGCCGTCTACAGTTAGTCTAGGCTCAGGTACGGCCGTTGCAACTGACTGGGCCCCGCCCACGGGTAGTGTACCCAGGTGTCACGGCCCAATTTCAGAGTCGTGATGGCGCCTGTCGTGGAACCAGGCAAGCCTCGCTTTTTAACTAAGCTAAATTCAATTTCCAATTAAAATGCGATTTTTAAACGAATTTATTAATAATACTAAGAATCTGAAGTTTAAAATAATGTGTGAAAAACTAAATTTAAACCTCCAACCCCGGATCCGGTGTCACTCAGTTATGAGCTACTATAACATAAAGCAAAGAAAAGGAGAAATGGACAACATTGTCTCAAAATAAAGAACAACGGGTAGAATAAGAATGAGAAGACGAGGTCGCGATCGTCAGCTTCTACCTCGACAACTCTAATAGAAACACTGACCGGTGCTCAATATCCGCTACCGGGTCCCGGTGTACCTGGATCTGCACACAAGGTGTAAGGGGTAACGTGAGTATACCAACTCAGAAGTAACGAACCCAAACTATGGGCTAAGAAGTATTGACGGACAAAACCTCAATTATGTTACAATAAATATTATGCAGAATTTAGACATGCTAACAGTTTATCAGGATGAGAAAATTTGCCAAGTATGTCAGTATAATCTACATGCCATCATAAAATATATGTATGAAACCAGTATGGATATGCACATAGTGCTCACAGCTCTCCCACAGAAGTCCACTCATTACTATATATGGCTCTCAGACCCATGGAAGTTCCATCCCGGAATATGCATAAACACCGGTGACCGTAGTCACTATATACTGAGGAAAAAGGCCAGTCCATCCCCCACGGAGAAGATCCATATCCGGAATACAACACTCGGACAATTTCCATATCCAGGGAAGATCCATCCCTCTCATAACATCAGCTTCGAACAAGATCAAAGCCTAGGAAAGATCCATCCCCCATCATCAATGCGCTCACTGGGTGTGTAAAGACTCCGGAGGGGACCTAGTGGCCCAAGCGCCATATCAAGCCACCGAAGGCATGATTTAAATATCGCTGCAGTGTGCAGTCCATTCTCATAACTGTCTCAATAACAGACTTTCGGCCTCACTCGGTCATTACTCTTCAGTCTCACTCACATGGCTCACAAATGCCTCCATCAGCCCAAAACAATGATAAGTATGCATGTAATTAACAATATTGAGACTGAGATATGAAATGATATGCCATAACAGGACTGAGTATATGACATCAAATAATCACAACATGAGACAGCAATATACGACCACTCGGGTCTCAGTATTTCCGGCGTGAAGCCTAGCATTTATAATTAACATGATTTCTAACATGTTCACAATTACCACATTAATAGAAGCACAGATATCATCATGCAATAATAACTAAGCGGTGCCATGGGATAAGCCAGGCCACAATTACTCGGTGCATGCCACACGCCCGTCCTTGGCATGTGCGTCACCTCAATTATAGTCATAAATGATTTAGCTAGGGGTTTCGAACCCTCAGAACCAAGTTTGGAAACTTACTTACCTCAAAACCGGCTAAAATACTATTCTGCAGTGCCTTTGCCTCTAAATCCGACCTCTGAGTGCTCCAAATCTACCAAGTTCAGATTTTTATCATCAAATTATGCTTAAGGAGTGAATCCCAATCGAAAAATATCAATTTAGCTCAAAAATCCGAATTAGGTCAAAACCCGACCCCTGGCCCACATCCCGAAACTCAGAAATTTTATTATCAAATTGTTCTTAATCATCCCACGAGTCCGTACATATAAAGAACACTAAAATCGGTGTTCGTTTGACCCCTCAAATCAATCCCTAAAGGTCTCAAAATCTCAAGCCCTAAACCCACCTTTTTCTACTGATTTTTGTGAATTTAACACTGATATTATGCTTTATAATCATCCATAAATGAGTTTTAAGGTCCAAAACACTTACCTCTATGAAGAACAATGATTTCCCTCTTCAAAAATCGCCCCCAAAGCTCTTTGTCCGTACAAAAATGGTGTAAAAAGGGTTTAAGTCACGGAGGGTTTAATTATATACTGCCCAGCGATTTCTTCACTGCGGTCGCGTAAAAAGCCACGCAATCGCGGTTCACAGCGNAATCTCACATGATTGCAACCCAATGCACGCGATCACGAAGACCAATTGACCTCACCCCCACGCGCCTGGTTAGCTCTACGCGATCTCGACCTAGCCCACGCGATCGCACTTCACCTTCTTCCAAACCTACGCGATCGCAACCCAATTCACACGATCGCAATGCACAATCTTGCCTGGACCTCATATTCTTCTACACGATCGCGGCTCCCCCTACGCGATCGCACAGAGTAAATGTCTGTTGCACCAAAACCAGCAATTTTCTAAGTCCAAAAATGCCTGTTAACCACCCGAAATCAATCCCGAGCCCCTCGGGACCCCAACCGAAGTTACCAAAATATCCCATAACATCATTCAAACTTAGTTGCACTCTCAAAACACCAAAACTAACATCAAAACACCAAATTTACATCGGATTCAAGCCGAAGAACTTTGAAATTTCTAAAATCCACCAACAACGCTGAAACTATCCAAAACAACTCCGATTGACCTGAAATTTTGCAGACACATCCAAAATGACATTACTAACCTGTTCCAACTTCCGGAATTCCATTCCGACCCCGATAGCCTATTTTCCACTACCAACCGGAAATTACCAAAGACTAACTTTCGCTAATTCAAGCCTAATTCTACACCGGGCATCACAAAAATATTCTGAACACACTCCTAAGTGCCAAATCACCTAACGAAGCTATCCGAGCCATAAAATCCGCATTCTGAGGTCGTTTACCAATAAGTCAACCCTCAGTTGACTTTTCCCATTTAAGGCTTTTTTTTAAGACTAAGTTACTGAATTCTCATTTAACCATTCCAATTTCAAGCCTACCAACTCTAACACATCAATAATAGTATAACCAACCTATGACAAGTCACAAACAGTAATTATAATGTAGGTTCTACGTAACGACGAACCGGGTTGTTACACTAGGGTCTTACATACGACAGTTGCATGCCCAGGTACCTGAGCAGTAGGGGTCTGTGCTCCCCCTCTTGCCTGAGATGTGGCTGGGTCTACTGGAAATAAACTAGCCTGGGTCATAGAATCCATGAACCGCAGCATACTGCCCATGACCTCCTGAAAGCCCGATACTGTCATGAAGTCTACCGGAGCTGGCTCTGCTGCGGGCACCTAGCCCTGCTCCTCAACAATGGGATCCTCCACTGGATTCGTTGGTGGTACAACTGGGGCAACTCTGGGACATCCTCGTCTCATACCTCGAGTCGGTTCCCTCCCGCGAACTATGTCTCGGCCTCTTGCAACGGGGGGATCAGCTCCTCCCGGGTACGGAACATCTGTCGCGCGCGTGCTCACCATCAATGAGAGAATAAAAGAAGAAACTTAGCATACCATCAACTGCACGATAAGAGATGAAAAAAGAGTAGTTTCCTAACGCCCTATAGCCTCTCGAAGATAAGTACGGACGTCTCCATACCGATCCGCAAGACTCTATTAGGTCTGCCAACTTGTGAGACCTACGTGAACCTAGTGCTTTGATACCATGTTGTCACGATCGAATTTAATTATAGGTCGTGATGGCACCCAACACCGATGCTAGGCAAGCCAACACTGATCAATCTAGTGATTTCCACTGTTAATAAGTTTGCTAAGTGAATAACATTCCTCATTGATAAAAGTTTTAGAAATTTACAGCTATAAAGTAATTAAACAAAAGCAACAGAGTGCAAATCGGAGTCATAACAATAAATCCAAAACCATAAGTCTACTAGTGTGTGTGCCAAGACCTGGTGTCACAAGTATATGGACATCCTAGTAGAATATACAAAAGAATACTAGTCTATTGTCTAAAAATAAATAGACAGAAATGAACAAAAGGAAGACTCCAGTTGTTTCAGAACGGCTCAGAAGGCAGCTCACCGTGAAGTCTCTAAGTATAAATCAAGCGTGCGCACCGGACTGATATCCAGATGCACCTGCCTCAGATCCTGCACATTCAAGTGCAGAAATGTAGCGTGAGTACATAAACAACATTTATCCAGTAAGTATCTAGTCTAACCTCGAAAAAGTAATGGCGGGGAGTCGACTTCGACACTCACTATGGGCCAAAGACATAATAATGTGAAGTTCTAATTAAGCATGAAATATAAAATAATATTAGAGCTCAAAACAAGAAGTAAGTAAGCAATCCTTCTTTCAAATAAGAACCAAATCATTCCTCTCATCTATTCCTTTCACCTTTTAAGTCCGTGAAACAATACTAAATATAAAAGGGATTTCGGTATCATTACATACGAGTTATGTCGCGGACGTATGGCCCGATCCAAATATACATAATAATTTAATGTGCACTGCCGAGGGCCGAACGGCCCGAATCATATAATATATCAATAAATTCTGCCGAGGCAAACGACCCCTTCCCATGAGAGTAGTGGAAATTTATCCCGCTCGGGGAATATATTTGTGAAGAGGTTGAACATAGATTTTCTCAATTAGTATCTCTCAATTCCTTTTAAAAATAAGAAATTCAACTTGGAACTTAAAATATTGAAACCCTCAGCTTTAGCTTTAATCCAACAACTAGTAAGCATAAACAAGCAACAATATCAACAAGGCATGGTGTAAGCCTAACTCTACCCGGACAAGAGCATGAATAGTAGCTACGCACGGACTCTCGTCACATCGTGCGTACGTAGCCCCCCACAAATAGAATTTCATATTAATTTAAGTTTACCTATGGGGTTAATTCCCTCTTACAAGGTTAGAAAAGAGACTTACCTCGTCTCAAGGCCTACTTTTCGGTCCAAAGTTTTGCTCAAACCTCCAAATTTGGTGTCAAACAACTCGAAACTAGTCAAATATTATATGAATTAATCAATTTATGCTCAAAAGTTCATATCCCCACTATTAAAGTGATTACCCAACTCTAAATGCAAGATTTCTAAAGTTCACCCCCGGGCCCATGTGCCCGGATTCCGGAAATTTTCGAAGAAAATTGTTACCCATAATCTTAGGAACACAAATATATAATTTTCACTAAATTCCATAACTATTTTCATGGTCAAATCCCTATTTTAACCAAAATTGGAACTGTCAAATTTCGATTCCGGTCGTTTACTCAAAATGTTGATCGAAGTCAAACTTAGCCTTTTAAGGACAACTTAAGGAACCAAATGTTCTGATTTCAACCTGAACCCTTCCAAATCTCAAACTAACCATCCCCGCAAGTCATAAAACAGTAAAAGCACATATAGGGAGTCTTATTTAGGGGAAAAAAGTTCTAGAAAACAAAACAATCGGTCGGATCGTTACATATGTGAGTAAGAAGCAATCAAATGCTACGACTTTATATCCATGTTTAGACTATGTTTTTTTTACCATAACTTGTCTGAAAAGCATAAAAGTTTTCTCACAAGTTTCTTAGTGGGCGGTTGGACATAAGAATTATAAAATTTCAAAAAAAAAGTTAAATCTTTTTCAAGTGAAAATAGGGTTTGAAATTAGAGTTTTGTTTGGACATAAATATAATTTTGGATTGGTTTTGAAGTTTTGTGAGTGATCTGAGTGAAAACTTTGAAAAATAGCTTTTTGGAATTTTTCAAATTTTCGAAAAATTACAAAATTGATCTTCAAGTGATAATTGGAAATTTTATGAGCACTTATTTCGAAAAAAAAAGTGAAAATTTTTCGAAATAAGTGAAAAAATTCTTATGTCCAAACGGGCTCTTAGTATCACAAAACCACAGTTTTCAAGAGGCTTCTAAGGATGATATATGGGTAGAAGCTATGAAATAAGAAATCAAATCTTTGAAATAAAATAATACTTGGAAAATAGTTAATCTCCCAAAAGACAAAGAATGCAATTGATTCAAAGTGGGTGTACAAGATAAAGTAAAAAGTAATTAGTAAATTTGAGAGATTTAAAGAAAGACTAGTAACAAAAGTGTACAGTCGGAAAGAAGAACTAGACTATCATGACACCTTCTCTCCAGTCACAAGATTGTGACTGCTAGGCCAGTTATTATCTTGGCAGCTTCCAAATGTTGGAACATGTTCCAAATAGAAGTATATAATATTTTTTACAAGGATATTTGTTTAAAGAAAATATATATGTAAATGGCCTAGGGTTTCAGAAGATAAGGGAAGACAAATATGTGAATATTAATAAAGTCACTATATGACTTGAAGTAGGCTTCAAGATAATGGAACATCAAGCTTTCAGAAGCATTGACTAATGCAGGTTATTGTCAAAGTCTGTATGATTATTCAATATTTACTAAGAAGAGTAGAACAGATATAGTTTTTGTGTTGGTGTATGTAGATGACCTATTGATTCCAAGAAGCAGTGATGAGTTGGTTCAACACACCAAGCAAGTCTTACAAATGATCAAGGTGAAAGATCCTGAAGAATTGAAATATTTTCTTGGCATTGAGGTTCTGAGGTCAAGTAGAGGAATATTATTAAATCAAATAAAATATTCTTTATAACTAATTTCATATCTGGACTAGGAGAAGCCAAACCTGTATCAACTCCTATTCAATCAGAAGTACACCTCTATCAAGTTTGATGAGCACACAAGAGGCACATGAGATGAGATATTATCAGATGTTACATCATATCAAAAGTTGATTGAAAGATTGTTGTACTTAACTATCACCAGACCAAAATATCAGCTTTACAGTACAAACACTAGAGAACTTATGTAGGCTCCCTAAAGTTCTCACTGGGATCCGACATTGAGAATTATGAAGTATGTAAAGCTAGAGCCTGGAATGAGATTGTTAATGAGTAGTGATAAAGAACAAAATTTGGTATGCTACGGTGATGCAGACTGGACGCTTGCCCAAATACAAGAAGATCTATGACTAATTTCTTAGTGAAGTTTAGAGGTTCCTTGATCTCTTGAAAGTAAAAAAAGCAGCAGAAGCAAAATATCAAGAAGCTCAGCAGAAGAAAAATATAAAAGTTTGGTTGCAGCAACTTCGGAGTGACATGGCTATTGAATTTATTTGCATAGTTAAATGTACAGGTCAAACAACCAGTTGATGTGTTTTGTGACAACAAGGCTACACTACAAATTATAAGAAATCCCATATTTCATGAGCATACCAAACACATCAAAATTGATTGTCGTTTTACGAGAGATAAAATCAAGGAAGGGAAGTTGAAGACTCGTCACATAGGAACCAGGTAACAACAAGCATACTTACTTACAGAAGGACTATGGAAAGTATCAACACATGTTCTTGTTAAGAAAGCTAGGAGTGCTCAACATTTTAAACCATCCAACTTGACATTGAGTGTTAGAGTTAGTTACGAGTAGCAGTTAAGTATTAGTAACTATGGTTAGTTGACTGGTGAAGTTAACTGTAGTTAGTGATAGTTAAGTGGAGTTGTTAGTGTTTGACCAAAAAGTTTAAAGCTTTTTGTTAAACTAATTAAATAATGAGATAGAGGGTAAATCCAATCCAAATATAATTAATTCTAGATCAAAGGTCACAAGTAGGAGTAAACTAACATAGCTGAATCTAAAAATCGGTTATACTCTCGATTGAGTTCCATAATATAAGAAAAGGCAGCAACTTGAATAACATCAAATAGTAATGAAAAGTGAATGAAGAGAAGGATTCATCCAATCTAGGGCGAGGTAGATCTCCATTTATTTGATAAAGATGAATTACAGATGAACACAAATACTCTAAGCTCTTTTTCCCTCGTGGTGCATGACCTTAGGTGATGAACCCTCCTCTCCTCAGAGTGGTATGTGTGTGTGTTTTTGAGTTAGTCCCCCCTTGCATCACTCTCTCTCCTAATACTTATACAAAAAACTTTCATTACCCAGTGTTTCTTAATCAGAGTGCCTAAATCCTTTTAATATCTTGTATAATAATCTTATAAAACATCTAAGTGTCGAACTAGTCGTACGGGCCTTCTGAGTGCTCGACCTCGACCATAGCTGAGCCACTCGCCAGTATATTGCTTCCTATGCATGACTTCAGATTGATCAAATTTTGGCCCATACAGTTAGTCCCTCCGCCTGTCGGGGTCGTCTTTGAATGAGCTCGATGGGCGGACCTCGTCAGTTTGCGATTTGAGAAATTTGAGTATCTTGGTCGAGGGGCGAACCCTTCTTGGTGTGATGATGATGTCGAGCTTCGAGAGCCATACCTGAC
The DNA here is from genome assembly GCA_005239505.1 of Nicotiana paniculata. Taxonomy (NCBI): domain Eukaryota; kingdom Viridiplantae; phylum Streptophyta; class Magnoliopsida; order Solanales; family Solanaceae; genus Nicotiana; species Nicotiana paniculata. The sequence goes on along the minus strand of ML317171.1, from coordinate 25,076 downwards.
CGTTATGTCAGTTTGAAATGATGTCAATTTGTCACGCTTCATTATGGAGCATGTTTCTTATACGTTACGTCGTTTCCTGTGACTTTTCCTTTTTGGAGTTAATATGACGGCGTTTGATTTTCCCGCTCAGGGTGCCAGTGTTCTTATAAATAGAGAATAATTTCTCGTTTGGGTGTTGTGTTTCCCAAGTGTTTGAAAAACCCCAGATTCTTCAGATTCTTACATCCCCCTCTCTCTTCTTATAAAGTTTCCTGCCATTGTTACCTGCTTCTCCCTGGCACTCCTCATGTTCGAAAGCAAATAAGAAATGGCTAGTGCATCCTCTAACTTAGATAGAGCCGCTAGTTCCGTTGTGTCGGAAACGGAGATACACTCTCATGAAGAAGGGATAGCCATGGAGGAAGATGAGAACTTCCCCGTTGTGGATGAGATTACTCCATGTTCGGGGAAGGCCAGGACCGATTTCAAGAACTCTCCCGATGACAAGCCTGAACCCGTTGTTTCCGAAATGGATCTTGCGGTGCTTACTGCGCTTAAGGCTAAATAGAGGTATCCTGACCATGTCGAACTTATTCCCGCGGGCAGCAACGTCGTGCAGATACATCACCCGGGATATTGTGCGTTTTATGTGTACCCGTTCGTCATTGGGTACACACTCCCCCTTCCTTCCCTAGTGGAGGAATTTTGCCGCTACTATGGTGTGTGCCCGGCTCAGCTCTCTCTGTACGTATATAAGCTCTTCCTCATGCTCTTCAAGTACGTGGAACTAGCCGGTTGGGGGATTTCTCTCCGTCACATGCTTCACCTCTTCGTACCGAGTTTTCACAGGGGTATGATGATACATCTTCGTCATCGGGGGACCAAGGACCTGGTGGTGAAGATAGATGATAAGACCAATCACCACTTTTGAGAGAACTTCTTCTTTGTGAGAACGGAGCAAGAGATGTTGAATCCTAACGGGTTTCCTGAGAGTAGAATTATGCTCGTAAGTTTTTTTTTTTTAAATGGTTGTTCATTGCCCCTTTCCGGTAACCTGATTGTTCTTCTTTCCCTTTTTCCTTTTATTTTGCAATCGAGAAGGAACCTCCTCCTCTAGTCATTGATATCCGCGAGTGGGTGAGCCAGGTTTTTCCCCACACGATGGGGATTCGTGAATGGTCATTGTTCCACGAGAGATTTGGGCGCAGACCTTCTGCCACTAAGTCATCTCATCTTGCCCTTAGCAACTTGGCCCTTCATTCCATACTTTCTTCCTTCATGTTTCCTCTTTGGTTTAATCTTCTCTCGTTGGTAGGATGGAGGGCTACGAGGAGGGCGAGGGATCCATGCCCTCTTTCCGTCAGTTGAGTGGCTAGATCGGACTTGTATCAATTGTAGCCACAAGTGAGAGTGTTCAGGCCACTGCTACTTCACAGATTACGGCCCCGACCGGACTCGGCAGCCAGGAGGCTGCTCCCCTGGTGGAAGTTCTGGCTCCCATAGTTCATTTGGTGGATGAATCATCTCAGGGCAATGACGAAGAGGCTCCGTTAAAGAGGCGGAGGATAATGGCTGATGGGGTGCCCGGGATTGAGGGGCCTTCAAGGGGCAATCCTGTGTTAGCAGTGTCTGAGCCTGACGGTGGTGCTAATTTGGATGCGGATACCGTGCCCCCCTCGGGCGTGGAGGTGGTTCCTGTCTCAAGCGTGGAGGTGTCTTCCATGGTTGGAGGGCATAGTTCAGAGGCTGTTGCGATCATTCCGAGCGGTTCAGTTAGAGGGAAAAGGGCGTGATTATATATGATTATGAATCCGATTCAGATATTGATCCTGAGGACACAAGAATGTTTTAGGAGAGGTTCACCCGAGTCGAGGTGAGAATAGACGGTTCCTCCCGCGTGATCAATATTCCTTCAGATTATGACTTGTTGTAGGATACGGCGAGCCTAGTGCCCCAATTCTCCCTTCTTTTTCCCGCTGTCGAAAGCAAGGCCCTTCAGGAGATCAATGATGCTGGCCAGTCACGGGGCGTAGCTGTGATGGCTTTTAGGGTGATACCTTATTGTTTTATTCGTTCGCGCCTTCCACTTTTGCTGACACTTTCTATTTCTTCTCATTTCCTTCTACAGACTTTTATCTTGGAGATTGAGAGTGTCCGTCGCGAGGAAAGGCGAGCTGCCGTTTATCAGAAAATGGTTTTGAAGTACTGCCAGTATTGTGACAAGTTTCGCGAGATGCATGCGCGGCTCAGGGCGAGTGACAATCTTCAGCCCCTTAGGGAGGAGTTGGAGCGGAAGGATGAGGACCTGATGTGGTCTATTGGCAGATGCAACGAACTCAAGGGGTTACTTAGGGCCAAAGAAGAAGATATTGAGGTGGGCAAGGGGGTTGTGGCTGAGTGTGTTGATCTTCAGGCGAAGGTGGTGGACTTGCGAGTGGATCTTGAGCAAAGCTCCATTAGAGTCGCCGATCTAAGTGTCGAGTTGGCAGAGAAGGCGACTGATTTGGAAGGGAAGGTGACTGAGCTGGAGAGGACTGAGGGAGCCCGAGTGGTGTCCTTGGCGAGGGCAGCGGCACTGGAAAAAATTATCCGTGTTCTCATGTCTGAACAAGCAACTGAGATGGAAACGGCCGCACTGAGGGAGGCGCGGCACAAGGAGCGGATTGGTGGGCTTGAGAGAGATGTCTCGAACCTGGGCGATCAAGTTGTTTCTCTCGAGGATGAGTCGGCACGGTTGGCTCAGGTTCCTCCCCATGCATCTGCCTCTGTTGTCATTCCTCGCCATTTGTACGAGATGTGGATCCATGCTGAGGCTCAGCGGGATATAAATAGGTTTTCTGATGGCGGGGAATGTTCCTGAAGCCGCTTTCGAATATGTTCATGCTAAAGCATGCGAGGCCCGGCTTGACTGCGGCTATGACCCCATGACACCGGAGGCCGGTGAATATGATGAGGTTGAACATGGGCTTACTTTTGATGATGAACATGCTAATGGAGAGGACGATGGTGGAGGTGAAGCCGCTGAACCAAGCGGCAAGAGGGGTGACGGCGTGGATGAGGATAATGCTGAGTGAAGCCCTTGTACTTAATTTTTCCTTCTGTACTTCGTTTTCTTTTTTGTTCTTCTCTTTGTTGTTTTTTTTTTTTGGTAGGGGCGCCCTTTTGGCCATTTTTAAGATGCTAATTTTCCTTTGAATTGAACAATTGATTTTTCCTTTGTTGTACATCTTTGGCCTTTCTCTCTCTCTTCTTTTTGATTTTTTTTGGATTTTCTCGCAATAAGTCCCTGACTTTCATTTTTAAATTCGAGCGCGGACAAATTTAACTTGTTGTAAATTCGAGCGAGGTAAAATTTATCTTGTTGTGAATTCGAGCAAGGTCAAACTTATCTTGTTGTAAATTCGAGCAAGGTAGAATTTATCTTGTTGTAAATTCGAGCGAGATTGAATTTATCTCTTTTAATTGGCGATGGCCAAGGGCCGCATGGGCATGAATTTGAACGAGGTCTAATATAACCCGTAGTTAATTCGAGTGAGGTCGAATGTGACTTGTTGTTAATTCGAGCGAGGTCGAATTCAACTTGTTGAAAATTTGAGCGAGGTCGAATTTATCTATTTTAATTGACGATGGCCGAGGGCCGCGTGGGCGTGAATTCGAATGAGGTCGAATATAACCCGTAGTTAATTTGAGCGAGGTCGAGTGTAACTTGTCGTTAATTCAAGCAAGGTCGAATTTGACTTGTAATTAATTCGAGCGAGGTCAAATTCAACTTGTTGTAAATCCGAGCGAGGTCGAACTTATCTTTTTTAATTGATGATGGCCGAGGGCCGCGTGGCCGTGAATTCGAACGAGGACGAATATGACCCGTAGTTAGTTCAAGCGAGGTCGAATGTAACTTGTCGTTAATTAGAGCGAGGTCGAATTTGACTTGTAATTAATTCGAGCGAGGTCGAATTCAACTTGCTGTAGATTCAAGCTAGGTCGTATTTATCTTGTTGTAAATTTGAGCAAGGACGAATGTACATTTCATGTGTTGGTGTGATGTGTAAACTTGGTGGAGTTACGTAAGAATACCATATTTTGCTCCGCTTATTCATTCATTGGACAATACTTACATGTTTCTGCTCAGTTCGTACATACATTCGAGAAGTCCCAGTCTATCTAGTCCCTTCATTGCTCGGCCTGGAGAAGTAGTTGACGGGCCGGGAGATGAACTTATCACTTAAGCTTCAAGACATCCTAATCTGCAGTTAATTCGAGCGAGAGCGAGTTTAGCTGGTTGTGTCGACACAGCGTCGCTTTGGCGAGTACGTGGGTCTGCATATGTCGGAGAGAATTGCATGTTTTTCGGGCTGGCAGCCCAGTCCCAGTCTATAAGGACTTTTTCTTTGTGGTGTTAAGTATCGACTTGTTGGGGGATTTCACTTGACGGTTGCCTACAGGATGATATGGCGTGAACTTTTTTTTTTGCGTCGGTCGTTCCCTGTTCGCGTATCTGGGAGAATTCTCATGTTCCTGTCCCATTCTAAAAAGAAATACAAGTTAGAAACAAACGAATCATTTGTTACCTCGACTGATTGATTGGAGGGCGGAGGGAGAGACCACGTTCCCTTCTCTAGCTATGCTTCGTGGCTGCTATCAGATTGGTGAGGCCGCTTGTTTCGCGGCTCTATGCTTGAGGGATTCGGTCTAGCTGACGTTCATCAAACTCGGGTGACATCTTGTGGGTCTTTGGATTGGTGTTTTTTCTCTCTCTGTTCTTTAGATCTGGAAAGTCCCTTCGACTTGATTGTCAACGACCTGAAAATCGCGCCGTAGAACGACTCGTTTTTCTCCATACTCGAGTGCTAGCTTCGGATCTGATCTCAGCTTCGTGCTTAGCCTCATCATTGGTCGAACCTGGGCGTCTTATGGACTGATGACTTACTTCGCCCGTTGGGATCTCGAGTTTGAGTCCCAGTTCGACCTAGTCCCGGGTGCATAAAGATAACAGAAACATAAGCCATACCACAAGCATACAGACAGGACAAGTTTATCATTTCAAAGAATTACACAACAGGCTATCATTCCATTCTACGAGAGAGAAGGCAGTATGCATAAGGTATAGATTGGTATCTAGCATTAATATGGAAAATAGGATTGTGGACGTACTCGATGCGTAATGGCCGTAGTTATAATCTGACAACCTTGGTTGGTTTGGCTATTTCAAGAGCTTGCCTACAAATTTCTCAAGTCTACGTTTGTAACGGAAGGATGAAGCTACAACGAACGGGAAATAGAACTAGGACCGGATTTGGATCTAGTGGAAACTAAGACTTTGGCTAGAACTTCCTCACATACGGCGCCAAATTGTTTGACCAAAAAGTTTAAAGCTTTTTATTAAACTAATTAAATAATAAGATAGAGGGTAAATCCTAGCAAAAGATAATTAATTCTAGATCAAATGTCACAAGTAGGAGTAAACTAACACAGCTGAATCTAAAAATCGATTATAATCTCAATTGAGTTCCATAATATAAGAAAAGGCATCAACTTGAATAACATCAAATAATAATGGAAAGTGAATGAAGAGAAGGATTCACCCAATCTAGGGCGAGGTAGATCTCCATTTATTTGATAAAGTTGAATTACATATGAACACAAAGACTCTAAGCTCTTTTTCCCTCTTGGTGCATGACGTTAGGTGATGAACCCTCCTCTCCTCGGAGTGGTATGTGTGTGTGTTTTTGAGTTAGTCCCCTCTTGCATCACTCTCTCTCTTAATATTTATACAAAACACTTTCATTACCTAGTGGTCCTTAACCAGAGTGCCTAAATACTTTTAATATCTTGTATAATAATCTTATAAAATATCTAAGTGTCGAACCAGTCGTACGGGCCTCCTGAGTGCTCGACCTCGACCATAGTTGCGCCACTCACTGGTATATTATTTTATGTGCGCGGCTTCGGATTAATCAGATTTTGACTCATACAGTTAGAGTTAGTTAGTTGTCATTAATTAAGTAGACGTTAGCGTTGCGCATAATCTGATCGCTTGTAACCCATTTTAGTGAAGCTAATACACACGAGATATTTTTTGTGATTCCTCTGCAAGCTACTTTCTCTCTCCCTCCAATTTTACGTTGGTTCATTGTTTCTCCATCAAAACTTCATGGCTGAGCTTCAAGCTGGCGGGAGCTTAGGTTGTGATAACTAACAATAGCAAACTTATATTTTACTTAATTATATTTTCAACATGGAAAATATTTACTTGCTGGTGAAAAAGTGAATGGCCAGCGATGATTTTTCCGACGGGTCGTGACTGAACAGGCACATCATATCTTTACCTTCTATGTGTATTGGTTCCTTATGTTGTTACATATATAAGAGGGAAGAACATTTCCCTTTGTTTACATGGTTCATGGTTCATGGTTGGGGTGGAGAAAGAGAATAACGTACTTTAATTCATTAAGAGTGTAAGCATACATTTGCCGACAAGCATACGCTTAACGTTACACTTCAATGGTCCAAAATATTTATATATATATATATATGTGTGTGTGTGTGTGTGAGAAAGAAAAAATCCAAGCTGTTTAGCTATTTCTCTTTAGTCTTATATTAGCAATGGTCCAAAATTCGAATCTGAGGTCTATCCGCCAAATGTTTCTATGAATCAATAAGCAAGACAATGACAGTTCAAAAGTATACCAAAATTTCAGAAGGTACAACTTAGAAGAACTAATTTGTAGGGGACAATAACAAGATGGCAAGAATAATTCACATAATCCGTCGTATATGGACTAAACTTTTTAAAAAGAGATAAGATCATAATAGATTATATTGTAGTAATCAATGGAAAGAAGGCCTAACAATTCAAATATGCTCTCAAATCGGCTAGAGTTCAGAGACCTAGTCTTTGAAGATCTTTTGCACTAAAAATGTATAGTAGAATTTAACCTATATAGAAATTTTTTACATTATCAGCGCAACGAATAGGTTACTTGCTTTGTTTCCAAGTTATATATGTTACTAATTATGAATAATTATCTACAACTATCTTTAGTGTATAATTTTATATGTACAAAAATTACACTCAAAAATTTATAAGTTAATAAAAATGAAATGCTCGACAAAAATGACATAACGAGACGTATAGAAAGTTGCATATTGAGAATGTGTATTTCAAAGGGCTGCATGGTTACCATTGGTCATATTGATTTAGGCATGGATGCTATGTAGGAGGAATAGAGGCTAGAGGGGAGGGGCAACAAAATCTCTTCTCCCATGCAACATGGGGCTCAAGATAAAAGGTATGAAAGCAAGAAGGAATATTTAAAATATGTCAAAAAGCAATGGGCGATAGGAAAAAAGTCCCTTTTGTACGTACAAAATAAACAAATTAAAATTGCAAGGGTTAGCAAAAAAGAATCGCTAACTTTAGGAATGGTGATTAAATTTTTATTTTATTGTACCAAAATCACTAAACTACTCTTATTTCTTATAACCAAAAGTCAACTTCGTTTTTGTATAAAAAAAGAATATATTCTCTCTGTTTCAATTTACGTGAACTTATTTTCTTTTTAGTCCGTGTCAAAAAGAATGACTCATTTTCTTATTTGGAAACAATTTACCTTTATGCAATGATTTATAGTCACACAAAATATATCTGTCTTATTTTACAATACAAGTTTAAAAATTTTCTCTCTTTTCTTAACTTTGTGCGTAGTTAAATGGGTTCACATAAATTGAAACGGAGGGAGTATCATTTCTTTCCTCCTAGTAAAGTCAACTTCGATGCAATGAAATAAAAGCTGGTTGACCATTGATGAGTTTAATCCCAAGAAGAAGAAAAAAACTTTTTGAAGTAGGGGAAGGGAAGTGATCAAGTACTCGCTCTATCTTAAAATTTAGTAGCTTTTTTTTTTTAGAGATTCAAATTAAATAAATATTGATTCTTATTTCAGCATGTTTTTATCACCAATCCATTAGGATAGTAACAATGTATAGTAGTTTTAGGTCGTAAAAGATTTTAAACTCATAAACTTAAAAATAATTTAACCAACTCTAAAAGATAGTTGTAATATTGATTCTCGATCGATAACTGAAAAGTGCTAAATTAAGTGAAGAGAAAGAATAGTAGGATGCTCTACAAATTGGCCCATCCTCTTCTCCTTCTCCATATGACAACACTTGAGAAAAGACTGGCTCGAAAATTAATGTTCTCATGCTTTCACAGTACTGCTTTGCCCCCGAAAAAATAAAATAGTACTACTACTTATTATTTTTATCAACACAAATAGGAATCTGGTTAGTCTTGTACTATGTTGGGATTCTCTCCCCCCCTCCTCCCTTATATAAAAGGGAACTCTATCATTTTGTAAAAGAAAGAAAATTCACGGCAGTAGAATATTCTTAGCTTTTTTCGTGCTTAACACTGTCTCTCAGCTTTATCGCTCCTAGTTTATTGTTCTTCATTTATTGTTTTTCATTTGTTTCTATTATTCGACCTTGAGACCCCGTTTCCAGTAAGCTCGAGGCCCCAGCGTTGTGACAACTTTGGTTTGCTTGTCTCATTTTCTTTGCTTACATTCATTGCTTCTTAATTATTAACTAGTATTGGAATAAATTATGTATTTTTAGAACCACAAATCAAATATAATTGTTGAAATCATTTTCAAGGTAAACAGTTTGGCGCCCACCGTGGGGCCTAAAAATAATAGTGATTGTTTTGGTGCTAATTTTCTGATAACACACGTTATTCTTCACACTTCTTCTTGTCCAAGATTTTTTGATTTCAGGTTAAAACATGTCAAACTCAGCTAACGCACCAGTGCATAGCAACAATGGCCTCGGTTTCCACGGGGAAAATAATGCAGCAGCTTCAGCAGCAGATGTGCCACCACTCAACCCCGGAGTAGCACCTATTCCCAATCCAGTTGATGTTGGCTCGCATATTGCTATAAGCACTGATTTAGGAACGGATGTCGGGGAAAGCGTGCAAAGAGAAGTCCAACTTGACGCACAAACAACACATGCTCCAAATGAAGTCAGCCTACAAATCATTTTCGAAATGTTACAAGCACAACAAGTTGTCATTGCTCAACTACAGATTCAACAAAAAAACCCGAGCACTGTGGGACCAGAAACAGCTCCTCTAGTTGAGATAGCACCAGAAAGATCGAGTAACAACGGGTCAGGAACGGACCCCACTATTATGAAAATGCTCGAGGACCTCACTAAAAGGATTGAATCAGGAGAAAAGAAGATAGAGGCCAACGACAAAAAAGTGGAAAACTATAACTCGAGGGTCGACCAGATCCCGGGCGCACCTCCGATTTTGAAGGGGGTAGATTCAAAGAAGTTTGTGCAGAAACCATTTTCGTAGAGTGCGGCTCCGAAGCCCATTCCGAAGAAGTTCAGTATGCCCAATATCCTAAAGTACAGCGGGACTACAGATCCTAATGAGCATATTACCACCTACACTTGTGGTATAAAAGGGAATGACTTAAAAGACGACGAGATCGAGTCCGTCTTGTTGAAGAAATTTGGAGAAACATTGTCCAAGGGGCCATGATGTGGTATCATAACCTCCCCCCGAACTCAATAGACTCGTTTGCCATGTTGGCAGACTCTTTTGTGAAGTCACATGATGGTGCCATTAAGGTCTCTACAAGGAAGTCTGATGTCTCCAAAATTAAACAGAGAGAGAACGAGATGCTAAGGGAGTTTGTGTCCCCCTTTCAAATGGAACGAATGGAGTTACCACCAGTCTCCAATGACTGAGCGGTGCAAGCCTTCACTCAGGGCTTGAATGAATAAAGCTCAATAGCTTCGAAGCAGCTTAAGAAAAATTTGATCGAGTATCCCGTCGTGACTTGGGCGGATGTGCATAACAGGTATCAATCGAAGATCAGGGTCGAGGACGACCAATTGGAATCCTCCTCGGGCTTAGTGTATCCAAGTAGGCTCTTAGAAAAAGAATCAAGAAATACATAAAAAGAGTCGAAACAGAACAAGGAAAGATACCAGCCATATGCTGAAGACCGAAGAAACACCCCGAGGCATGATATACCTCGAAACGCTAGAAGGGTAGATCAAGGTTAGAGTTCTCAGGGACTTATGAGCAAGACCGGATTTGATAGGCATTCGAGACCAATGGAGAAACCCCGATTGTCGGAATATAACTTCAATATCAATGCATCAGACATCATATCAGCCAAAGGCAAGATCAAAGATACAAGGTGGCCAAAGCCCGTACAGTCAGATCCTTCCCGAAGGAACCCCAACTTAACGTGCAAATACCACAGCATTCACGGACATAGGACCGAAGATTGTAGACAGCTTCGGGAAGAGGTAGCCCGGTTGATCAGCAAAGGGCACCTTCGAGAGTTCCTCAGCAACCGAGCTAAGAATCATTTTCAAGAGAGGGAAGCGAACAGAAAGGATGAACAGGAGGAGCCGCAGCATATCATTCATATGATCATTGGAGGAGTCGACATCCCACAGGGACCTGTATTCAAACAAACAAAATTACCCATCACAAAGGAAAAGCAGACTCGAAGTTACGTACCGAGGATGCTGTCACGTTCAGTGAAGAAGACATCAAGGCCTTGTCTTAACCTCATAATGATGCACTGGTAATTTCTTTTCTTTTGAATAAAGTTCAAATTAAACGCATGCTCGTGGATCCAGGTAGTTCGGACAATATAATCAGGTCGAGAGTGGTGGAACAACTGGGGATGCTCAATCAGATCATACCCGCCTCTCAAGTCCTCAATGGATTCAACATGGCGAGTGAGACAACCAGGGGGAAATCATCCTCCCAGTCAACGTGACTGGTACAATTCAAGATACCAAGTTTCATGTCATCGAAGGTGACATGAGGTACAATGCATTACTCGGAAGGCCGGGGATACATAGCATGAGCGCAGTGCCATCGACTCTTCATCAAATGATGAAGTTCCCAACAAAGGACGACGTGAAAACGGTATATAGAGAGCAGCATGCAGCAAAGGAGATGATCGAAGTGCACGACATGGCACCAACATCGATACCTTCCACCTTGGAGAAGTCCAAAACAAACCAGGTAGCCAAATAACAATCACAGTATACACCCTCAGTTGAATCCGAGGGACAGGAGATCGAGGAACAGTTGATCTAGGATGTCGGAGTCAATGGTCAAAGATCTTGAACAGGCTTCAGTCCAAGGTAAAGCTTGCATTCGCCAAAGATAAGGTAACAAAATTTGTAAAAACTCATTCTCGTTGCCCAACATCAATCGCATGATCGATGTCATGGCCGGCTAACAAGATCCTTACCTTTCTCGATGCTTACTCCGGGTTCATTCGAATTCAATTGTTCCCGGGGTAAAAATATAATTTGAATTCGATCGTAATGTGATTCCCTCCGGGTTAAAAAGCGCGGGAGCCATATATCAACGCCTAGTTAATCAGAGTTCGAACATCAAATAAGCAAGTTTATGGAAGTTCACATTGATAACATGTTAGTTAATTCCCTGCGCGCAGAGGAACATTTGACTCATTCGCAGGTTCAGAAGGCATAACATGAAGCTCAAACTCGAAGAATGTACCTCCGTAGTCGGTTCGGGCAAATTTTCGGGCCCCATGGCTGTTTGAGCCCTCAGTGGCCTCGATTTTGACCAGGTTGATCTTGATTCCCCTGTTCGATTCCATGAACACCGCCCTCGAGGTAATATATGGAAAGCGTGAGGTCACACTAGTTTGAATGGCTGCTCGAAGGCGATAGATCGAAAAGTACTACAACAGAAGAACAAAACTCCGCTACTTCGGAGTCGGGAACCTAGTTCCAAGAAAGGTCACCCTCAACACTCGAAACTCGAATAAATGCAAGTTAAGTCCTAGTTGGGAAGGACCTTACCGCATCCTCGGAGTAATAGGCAAAAGGTCGAACGAACTTAGCACCATGGAAGATGAGCAACTACCAAGCAATTGGAACATGTCGATGCTCAAAGTGTTATTATTACCGAGGTATAATCTTCTCCTTTTTAATTTATATTTAATACTAACTCGTTGCAGGTGTTCGATTGAGAGGAATCGAAGCACCCTCCAGCTCGAAGACCTTGGGTTTTAAAGCATGTGTTGCACTCTTTTTCCTTAGATCGGGTTTTATCCCAAATGGGTTTTACCGGCAAGGTTTTTAACGAGGCAACACCAATATGCTACTTGAGGAAAACTCAACAAGTATTCAAGGCTTATTTTCAATCAACCTCGAATACTAGGGGGCATCACCCTCGGAGGTTACTCTTTCGAAGAAATCAAAATATTCCTAAAAGGGCCTCGATAGGAGAATGTTGTATTGGGCCAAACGGTGAAATGAACAGTGCCCATATAGAACAATCAATCCCCCGAGGGAAAAAACATGTACACATGTATCAAGCAATCGAAGAAGCATTTTTATTTATCAAAACACTTTGTTCCTCGAAGAAATCTACTATTTTCTCATCCAGCGGCTCGAAGGCCAAACACGCCCGAACACTCGAGGACTGTCATCAACAGTCATCTTATCATCAAAACTCGAACTCGTAAGACCTCAATGAGGAAACATCGAGTCTGTAGGACCTCGATAAGGCAACATCGAATCTATAAGACCTCAACGAGGCATACTCAAATTTATAAGACCTTAAAAAATGCATAACCCCGATATTAAGGCCAAGGCTGTATATATTCGAACTTGTAAGACCCCTAAAAAGGCATACCCTCGATATAGAGGCCGAGGTCATCTCACCCGGGGACTAAATACTACGGTAATATTAAAAGGCTACGGCCGAATTAACGTGGCTCAGAGACGTCCGACTTCCGCCATAAAAACCAAAGGCCTTCAAACACTTTGAAAAAACCTGTTAATCAGGCTACCCTCGTATAAGCAAAGGAGCTTCGTTAATATCAGCTCCGAGCAATGAATAGGCTTCGAATAAATCAGCCTTCAGCATACAGGCTTCGAAAATCAGCCTCCGAAAGAACCTCACGAGGTACTCAATTATCGTCACATATCGACCTATAATCGAGGTTCCTATTTGAGCCGTCGAAGAGTCGGACAAACACAAAACATGCCAAGGCATGACAAGACTTTAAAAGTTTAGCTAGAATGGGGGAAAACTATAGCCATATTAGAGGTCGAATCGACCCAACCTAAAGAGCCTAAGGGCTAATATGTAAGAGCCTAAGGGCCGATCTAAAGAGACTCAGGTCTGACCTAAAGAGCCTAAGGGCCAATATGTAAGAGCTTAATGACCGATCTAAAGAGCTTAGGGGCCAAATTAAAAATCCTAAGGGCCAATGTTTTAAAATTGAAGTATCGATATCTAAAGAACTCAAAGGTCAGCACATTGTGTTTGAGTCTTCATCTGAGCTCGGGCTCAAAGGTCCCAAGTCTTAATCCTACCTCAAAGATTAGACCTCAAGAGGTCGCATGTTATCGATTATTAATCAAGCACGAAAACCTAAGGGTTTCGTATTATAAATCTAACACATCGGATTGGTTATCGACAAGCATCAAAATATATTCCAAAAAACAAAGGAAAGACGGGAAGTGACGAAAAAGCGAAGATTCTTTCAAATATAATAAGGGTTCGCAAAACATATTCACAAAGAGCCCTTACACAAAAAGAAACAAACATAATCCTAATCTACCGCCGGGGTCACTTGACCGAATGGAGTCCCTTCAAGAATAGTTCCTTCAACAATTTGACCCTCGACCCCCTAGTCATCAGCGGCTTCTTCCCCCTCGGGGACTTCTTCTTCATCTTCCTCAACGCTCTCCGAGCCACTGGCTGAAGCCTCATCAGAAGTAAGGAATGCCGCTGATTCTTCCTCTAAGGCCTTCACTCTTTCGATCTCAGCAGAAAGGTTGAATCCCCCTGCATGTGCTTTCTCGAGAGCCTGTCTCCGAGATCCCAATCGAGAATGATCGAGGGCTCGAGTCAGTTTGAGCTCGGTCTCTTCAGTTATCTTCCTGGCTCGAGCATTTGCAGTAGCAGCATCTTCCTGGTACCAGGATATAAGTGCGTCGGCTTCGGACTTGGCCGTGGATAGCGCGGCGGACGATTCAGCATGGATATCCTTATACTTATTGTTTTCTACCCTTGCATCTTAAAGTTGATACTCAGCCGAGGACAACTTTTCTCGGAGGCTACCTCATCCATGCGTCGCTTAAGTCCGAGGATCTCAATATCCTTGACTCTAAGCCACAACCCCCCACCCCCGGCATCAGGTCATTTTTTTGTTTAAGCTGTAAGAATCAAGTTAAGAAATTAAATGCTAAAGTTGAACCAGCACAAAAATAAATATATGAAAACTATATTACCTGCTTATCGAGATTGGCCCGTTATCGAGATATCGCCTCCAAACGTCCTTGAAGGTCATGCAGTTCCTCCTATTTTTTGGCGAAAAGAGCTCTAAACTCATCTGCTTCCGATGAGAACCGCCTACACTCTTCCTCGTAATGGGCCAACTCAGCTTGCGACTTAGAAAAGGCCTGATTATAAAGTATTATGGCCTAAAAACACAAAGGAAAGACATCAGAAAAATAAGGACCAAAATTCAAAAACAGTTGTGGAGTCAAAAGACTACCTGTTTACAGAGCTTCTCGGCCTCTTCAAAAACGAACGAGGCGTTTAGTTCAGGGCCTTCCTCCTCCCTGGTAAAATATCCCTCGAACACGTCATTCTCTCCGTGGGAAGCCCCCACATCGAGAGTTTCCATATTTTGGTCATCTCGTACCAGCCCTGGAGAGAATGACGGGCCCGGCGGTGCTTCAGAACTGGGCACCCCGAGTTCATGTACCTGCTTCCCTCGGCTCGGGGCATATTTTGGTCGTTGTCTGGCTCAGGGACTTCAAATGACCCACCCTCGAGAATTTCTTCAGCTCGAGGTAGGGCAGCATCGACGACTTTTGGTTTAGAAGTCGTCGGCTCAGCAGGCTTCAAAGTGGTCGCGCTTCCTCTTCCCCTAAGGACTAGCGGGCAGTCATCTTTCTCTTCGCCTTCAGCACGAAGACTATCTGCCACATCCGAAGTTAAGGCCGCTGAATCGACCTTAGGCTTTTGAACTTAGCCTTCTTCGGCTTCGGGGACTCAGTCAGTGATTTCTTCTTTCTCTTCTTCTCCTAAACGGGTTTTGGGGTATCTGCTTCCCCAGGCAGGGTTTCCCTTATCAAAATGGCCTCTCCTAAGCCTACACAAGCGCAAAAGGATAAACACAAAGGGTGAGAGTGATATCGAGAGGTATCCTCTCAAAAGAGTTCAAAATATGACAGAAAAGAAACTCACCATGGTTTTTAACCTCCCATCGGGTCTTGTCCAGGTCACGCCACACGCACTTGGTATACGGGCAGGTCGAATCGTGTAGTCGGACCCAGCCCGGGAGATCCTTGACCGCACCAGGATACCACTCGGAAGTTGTATCAGAGGGATTTAGTTCAAAAGAAATAAAAAATATTTAATTGAAGAAATATGTTCACTAAAGATTTGTATTCCATTCCTCGAGGAATGGCATCCTTTCAGCAGGAATCAGGTCCGAGGTCCTAACTCGGACAAAGGGCCTAATTCCTTATCCTCATCGATACTGGCAAAGAGGACCTTCGAAGCCTGATGTTGTCTCTTAATCAGACCGCCTCGATAAAGTCGGGAGCTATACATTCTAATCAGATGGTCGAGGGTAAAAGGCATCCCCTCGACCATGTTCGAAAAGTACCTAACCAGGTAAACGATGCGCCAGAATGATGGATAGATTTGACCGAGTGTCACCCAGTATTGTCTGCAGAAATCGAGGATCACAGGGTCTATCGATGGCGAAGATGGTTCTACCGGACCTAGGGTAAAAGGATATGTGTACACGCTAAGGAAACCGGATTTATATGTTGTTATGTCTTCCTCACGAGAAGGAATCTCCACTTGTACCGCCTCCGCTCAGCGGCAGTCAACCTTCACTTTCTCAGCTTCAGTTACCAGGATAATATATCGAGACATGGGTTCACATCGCCCTAGTTTCGAAGAAGGTTTGTCGACTTTGAAATCGGAGGAAGTTTCACAAGGTCCGGGGATGCACTCCTCAATACGAGGAGGCACTACTTTTTTTATCTTAAACAAGCGTGATGATGAAGGGGTTTTCTCATCTTGGGGAACGGTTTCAAGGGTTTTTGCCATTTTGCTGTGAAGTTTTAGAAGAAAGGGAAGAAATTGGTTAAGATGAACACGAGAAGGAAGCAAGCAAAAGAGTTATTGAAGATATGAAGATATTATGAAAAGTAAAAGTTTAAGGATCAAAGGATAGGGGATTTATAAGGGTAAGTTATGCGTGTTGAAGAAGGTATAAGGGCGGCCAATCGCCGTTTTCGATTTATTAGCTTTTCGAGAATCGTGCAGGCGTGACTTTTGCACGTCCTTTCTGTCACATCAACCACTGACCTCACGTGACTGACATCATCACACAAGGCATCGAAGGATCAAAGAATTCAAATCGTTTCTTATCATTTCATACTAAGAAACGCGGGGACTATCTGTATACGGTCGATAGCGGGGACTCTGATATCAGGACCTCTATGACATTCCAAGCCCGATCTCGAAAGGCTCGAAGGGGAATATGAAGTTCGACCTCGGAGTGCATACCTCGAGAGAGTGTGTCGAAGTCGTCGCGGCAGACCTCGAGGCATCATAAAAATCGATGACCGTCATGGAAAGGCGAAAAAATTCCCAAGGACACGTGGTTAGAACTGGTAAGATCTGCAAGAAATAGTACAAGTCCGTACTGAGTCGTGATACAGTTGTACCAATAGTATTTCTTTGTCATAATTAGGGATGTACTATTTTGGGATTCTCTCCTCCCCCCCTCCATATAAAGGGGATCCCTATCATTTTGTAAAAAAAAAAAAAAGAATATTCACGACAACAGAACATTCTCAGCTTTTTTCGTGCTCAACGTTGTCTCTCAGCTTTTTTCGTGCTCAACGCTGTCTTTCAGCTTTATTGCTCCTAGTTTATTGTTCTTCATTTATTGTCTTTCATTTGTTGCTATTATTCGACCTTGAGGCCCTGTTTCGAGTAAGCTCGAGGCCTCAGCCTTGTGACAACTTTGGTTTGCTTGTCTCATTTTCTTTGCTTACATTCATTGCTTCTTAATTGTTAATCAGTATTGGAATAAATAAGGAATTTTAGAACCACAAATCAAATATAATTGTTGAAACTATTTCAAGATAAACAAGTCTAATTTATAATTATAATATAATTAAAAGAAAGAAATTTAGTAAAAGCAAGCCTTCAAGATAGTACTCTCAAGGGATTTCTTTTCTGTTAAAAGATCAAAACCGCATAAAGACGGACAAATTGTTCAAAAACTTGTTACAGTTAAGTGTTAACAACCGAAATGGTAGAAGAGAGTTTTGAATTTTACCGTCAGCTTGTAAATGTTTTTGTCGCTAGTACCTAAGCCATTCAAAATTATATATGTTTTTGAGCAAAAATCTGATATTTCCGCCACAACCTTAGTACATGTGTGGTGCTCAAATCGAATCGGAAAATAGTATCAAATTTAAAAGTCAAATTAAATCGATTAAAAAATTCGATTAGGTTTGATTTTATTTTATTTGGTATTGAGTAAAATAATCTGAACAAAACCGACATATAAATATATAATTTTTATATATACTTTTAACACATTATATATATTTTTTAAATATCTTAAAATATTTATGATCCTCTCATAGAATGTAATATTTAATAAGTAGAATTATAAAGTGCAAGTATTTTTATTTACTTTAAATAATAATTGATTCTATCTTGTATCGTCACTTTCTTATCAAATGTTATTGAAATGCGTCAATTTCTTTGTTCTTCCATATTCATATGTCAAGATTTATTAGGCTCTTATATCTTTTTCGAATTTGAAATGGTATTTCATCGATAGTTTTTAAAATAAAATAGAAAAGATCATTATTTAGGTTTCATATTGATTATTATGATTAATTATTAAAATTAGGTTACGCTTGAAAGCATACATCAACGAAAAATGATGTTAGACTAAGAAAATAACTATCATGTGTTACTAAAATATTTTTCCATAAATATATTTTAATAGTTTATATATTTGTCATTTTTTATAAACATATATTCACCTATCATAACTTTATTTATAAATCTAACAAAGTAGAAATAATATGCAATTAACATAATTCAAAAATATCCGAAAAATCGACAAAACTGAACCGATCTAAACCAATATAATTAGCTTGGTTTGATTTTAATCATGCACACGATCGTGTGTCACGACCCGGAATTCCCACCCTCGGGGCCGTGATGGCGCCTAACATTCCACTTGCTAGGCAAGCTACGTTAGAATTGTTTTTAGCCATTTTTAATAATTTAAATTAAATAATAAATAAAAAATTGAATTAACTGAAATAGAGTGAGAAAAATCAACAACAGCGATATCTAAAAACAATCCCAGAACTGGTGTCACAAGTACATGAGCGACTAGAGTAATACAAATAATGGTCCAAATGAAACATGACCGTCTGAAATGAAATAAACAACTAGAATCAGGTAGAAGGGGACTTCCGGGCTGCGAACGTCGTGCAGTTGTACCTCAAGTCTTTGTCAAGCAATCAACCCGAGCAGTCTACTGATCGCCGCTAGGACCGACTCCAAAATCTGCACAAGAAGTGCAGAGTGTAGTATGAGTACAACCGACCCCATGTACTCTGTAAGTTCGAGCCTAACTTCGACGAAGTAGTGACGAGGCTAAAGTGAGTCACTTAAAATAACCTGTACGCAGTATAAAAATAATAACAGGTAAGGAACACAAGAAAAATTAGGCAGGTGACTTATGAAATAACTCAATCCTCGCCTCAGAAGTTCGTATGAAAACACCGAAAGCTAACAAAATGCAACAGTGAATACAAAACACACAATCCGTTGCGAAGCGCAACCGGATCCCACCGTACAAACATAATCCACTCGTATTTCACTGTATCAACATCAAGAATAACATGTAAAATTCGTTATGGCGCACAACCCGATCCCACCATAGGATCAGAATCAATATCATAATCCTCTCTTATTTCACCATATCAAAATCACATATAAAATCCGTTCTGGCTTGCAACTCGATACCACCATATCAATATGAATCCTCCCTTATTCCACCCATTGCGGAGTGCAACCGATCCATAAACAAAATCAATAAATGTAATCAATTCAACAACTTAAATCACAAGAATCTCTACGATTAAAGAATATGAAAACAAAGCCATAAAGGAACCTCGTACCAAATCAAGTAATGCTACAACTAATACAAAGCAACAAGACAAGCCAAATATATGACAATTAAAAGTTAGACAATTAAGGCAAGTAGCAATTAATCATGGAAATATGGAAGAAACGAGCATTTCAATACAAGAGTAAATAGATGACAAGTAACAAGTGTCATGACCCAATTCTCTTATAGTATATCGAACATACGCTAGAAAGCTAAACAACCCTCCTAGACCATGTGTCGAGCCTTTAGAAAAGAGATAACCCGACTAGATACAGATGAACCTTTCCACTCCAATCTACGCTACTCTGGCATCGCCAAGGTAACAGTCATAGTGTGGAAATCAAGGATGACGTGATACGGAGATAAACAGTCCATGCACACGATGACCTCAAAGTCGGTCATATCAAGTAACAAAAGATTCGCTCTAGTCTCATAACCATAGAATCTAACAATGCAGGACCGGTAGATCTGATCCCCAACAACAGAATCGCCCATGGGAGTGGACACATAAATAGGATTACCCAAGGACTCACGAGGGACACCCAGGAAATGAGAAAACAGAATTGAAACATATGAATATGTAGACCCTAAGTCAAATAATATTGAAGCATCCCTACCGCAGACACAAATAATACCTATGATCACGGCATCTGAGTCCACTGCATCTAGTCTGGCGGAAAAGCATAGAACCTAGATGGAGTGCCACCTGACTAGCCTCCACCTCTAGGACAGCCCCTACCCACCTGCCCTCCATCTCTGGGCGGCCAGACAGCTGGTGGGACAGCTATTGTTGTAATCATAGGTTGTTGACCCTGCTACACTGCCTTGCCCTGAACTCTGGGGCAGAACCTCTGCACATGACTGAGATCCCCTACTCGAAACAACCTCTCTATATGGTGGACCGCTAACCTGAAGTCTTACCCTGATGGCTTGAATACCCACTGGAGGAACCCTGAATAGCTGGTGAGCGGTAGGAACTCTCTAGCTTGGCACTGAAATAGGGTTTCACTGGAGCACCACGAGGACAACTCAGAGAACCTCTCCTCATAGCCAGTCACCGACATTTGACCCTGCTGGAGCTGCTTGAACTGAAATCGGAACTCTTCCCTCTTAGAGGGCGGATATACCTATCCAAAAAAATAAGGGTGAATCGGTCCCAGGTCATGGGAGGAGAATCTGTTGGTCTACTGAGGAGATAATACTTCCACCACCTACGGGCCCTACCCTCCAGCTGGGAAGTAGTAAAATTCACCCCGTGGGACTCCAATATCGTCATGCTGTGTAGTCTGTCCCTGCACCGATCAATGAAGTCCTGGGGGTCCTTATGTTGCTCACCTCCAAAGACAGGAGGATGAAGCCTGGTCTATCTATCCAATAGCATATGTGGCTCGGCTGTCGCAGCTGGTCTAGGCTCAGGCATGGCTGCTGCAACTGGCTGAGCTCCGCCACGGGTAGTGCACCCAGGGTCTGATATATGGAAGTTGCATGCCCTGGAGCCTGAGCGGTAGGGGTATGTGCTCTCCCTCCTGCCTGAGATGTGGTCGGGTCTGCTGGAAATAAACCAGCCTCAGTCATAGTATCCATGAACCGTAGCATACGAACCATGACCTCCTGGAATCCTGGTGCAGACATGAAACCTATTGGGGCTAGCTCTGCTATAGGAACCTCGCCTTGCTCCTCAATAATAGGATCCTCTACTAGAAGCTGGTGGCATAGCTGGAGCAACTCTGGGACGTCCTCGTCTTCTACCACGGGCTGGATCCCACCCTCGCCTCTGCCTCGGCCTCTAGCAACAGGGGGAGCAGCTCCTCCCTGATTTGGAACATCAGTTGCACGCATTCTCACTATTTGTGAGAGAATAAGAGAAAGATACTTAGTACAACATCAACTAAACGATAGGAGGTAAAGAAAGAGTAGCTTCCTAACACCCTATAGCCTCTCGAAGATAAATACAGCGTCTCCGTACCGATCCGAAAGACTCTATTAGGCCAACTCATAACTTGTGAGACCTACATGAACCTAGTGCTCTGATACCATGTTGTCATGACCCAATTCTCTTATAGGTCGTGATGGCACCTCTGCTAGGCAAGAAAACAGTGAACTAACCACGTGATTTATCTTTTTAATAAATATACAAGTAATTATTTTTTTGTTAATTAAAAGATTTAAGAAAATAGAAGGTTTAAATAAATAAAACAAAAGCAGATGAGTGTAATCATAACCATAGAAATAATCCAAAACCACATATTTGCTAGTGTGTGTGTCAAGACCTAGTGTCACAAGTGTCTGAGCACTAATAGATTATACAAAACTCTAACTACTGTCTGAAATGAAAATAGACAGAAATGAATGTAAATGATAGGCTCTAGGTGTTGTGGAACGGCTCACGAAGCAGCTCATCACTAGGCCTCCAGGTAAAGGAGTGTTACATCCCGTACTTTTTTGTACGTTAAATTTCGTCGTAAGTTAATCGACATAAGTTCGGGAATAAGATTATTTTGGGATTATAAGTATTGTGATACTTCAAACAAGTGATAAGTAAATTCGTGAAGGTAAAAGGTCAAGCGAATCAAAGAAAATGAGTTTCGTCGAAGTTTGACATTTTGGGATAAAATATGATCCGAGCTAAAATACCCGGTATTTATGGACTAGTACCATAAAAGGGTACCACATGGCCATGACAGTAAGATGTATAAAGTATATTAAAAGTGAGTAGTATTTTAAGTAATTTGAGATAATTCTTAATTATGTGGATAATCGGGTAATTATTAATTTTAGTGGGAGATTAACACTTAATTAAGATAATTGGTGGTTTATTATTGAAAATGGATAACCACCCACGTGGCATTAAGCCACCCCATGAATTGTGACTCTTAAGTCATTATATTAGGTGGCAAGAGTAGAGATGTGGGATTTGGCATGCTTAAGAACGTGAGTCACAAATCTATTCTATTCTTAAAGAAAGGTCTTACATATCCATTCATAAAGAAAGGTCTTAAATCAGAATGTTAGTCAATGGATATTCACGCAAGAATTCAAGAATTCAAGCAAGAAAATTCCTCAAGAATCTTAGCAACGTGACTCTAAAGAAGTCCGGTATAATCTTTCTCAAGAATATCATACAGATTTTCCCTACTTCGATCCGCCGTTACGCATTGTCGCAGTAAATGGTGTTAAAGGGATTTTCAAGAGTATTGGTTCGGGTATGTTAAGGCTATTATTTCTTTCTTTTTGTCATGATCCATACGACACAATGAAACGAGCAAATGCACAACTTCCATAAATGACTTTATTCATAGAAGTATTAGAGATGCCTATGTTCTTGAATTCCCATATAGCTTATTGTTATATCGTATGTTCATGGGTCTCAGAAAATACGTAAGTTGATAAAGTTTGTTTTATGATATTAATTAGAGATATAATGGTCTTATGACGTTCCGAGAGATTTTATTGGCGTACTTCTCATACATTGCATTCATTTATACATGTACATTTTTCCATGATCAGACGGTGTTCTATACATGTATATATGTATATTATATGTATATGGGATATGGGAAAAGGTTACCGTGTTATATACGTACCACCACCTGATCAGCTGGTATACATTGATGATTTGCCCACAGTGGCCGAGATGATATGATAGGATGCCCTCAGAAGCTTGATGATGTTATGAACACATGTACCTATGCATGACATGGCATTCATACGTATATGCATAATACTATGAGTATTTCATTATTTACAGAGTTATTCAGACTTACACGTCGAGTCTTTTGCTTCATGTCTATTATTTACTGATTTTCATTCCTTACATACTCGGTACATTATTTGTACTGACGTCCCTTTTGCCTGCGGCGTTGCATTTCATGCCTGCAGGTCTTGATAGACAGGTCGAGAGTACTCCAAGTAGGCTATCAGCTCAGCGGAAGATGTCGGTGCGCTCCATTACTCCGGAGTTGCTTATTTGGTCAGTATGATTAGTACATGTATTGATTGGTACGGTTGGGTCAGTCCCGACCTTTATGATAAGTATGTACTTTTAGAGGCTTGTAGACAGATGTCATGTGTACGTATACTTGTATGGCCTTGTCAACCTATATTTAAAGTATATAATGGATCACATTGGACTTATAGGCCTGTATGTCACAGGTATAAGTTTCTATATCAGATTGGGTCATTCTATGTCAGGTATTCCCTCATATTTACTTTGGTTGTATCATGACGCGCCTTCTGGCCCACTTATCTATGATGATGTAATAATAAATATACGTCATGTTGGTACTCGGTTGAGTAAGGTACCGGGTGCCCATCGCGACTCATCGGTTTGGGTCGTGACAAAAGTGGTATCAAAGCAGTTCTATCCTAGGGATGTCTACAAGTCATGTCTAGTAGAATCTTGTTTATGGGTGTGTTGTGCACCACACTTATAAGCAAGAGACTACAAGGCATTTAGGACTGTCACTCTTTCTTCTTACTCTAGATTGTGTGGTAGAGCTCAGTTGTAAGAACTCGATTTCCTAAACTCTATCTTATTAATAATACGACGATGCCTACATCCAGAAGGAAAGTTGATAAGAGATTGAATATTGATATGGAAGAGTTGAGTCAGAGGAACTCAATTTTTATGATGCTTATGATGAGTAAATGTAAGGTCTTCAGTAGATCATGTGTGTACTAAGACGTGTAGGCCTTTTTATAAGGATCCTTAAGGCAAGAATATCTATCCACTCCTATGCTAAAAGGCAATGAGAAATTCAGAAGATAGATACAAGTTTTAACAAGTAAAAGAAGCAAGGTGAAGAACGGTACGAGGTACCAAGTTAATGAAGATTAACAGTATTTACAATTCAAGCAGAGGAATACAAGCATTTTGAGTTACCTTCAACTTTAATAGAGGTATGTACAAATGGTCACACACATCTTATTCATGCCCTATAGGGGCTAACATAAATAGTTAAGAGAAGGACGGATATTAGGATCCGACTGGGGTCAGAGTGACCCAAAATGGTGGATGGATTATTTGCGTTAGTTAACATTTTTTATGGACATTGCAAATTTGCTAATAGATCTCCTTGTGAGACACCTAGATGGTGCGCTCTAGAATAGTACAGGTAGATATGAATACTAGAATGATCAGAAATTTCAGAAGATAGGTAGTGGAATCCTAGAAGGGATAAATATTTACCTTAAGTGTGGCTCCCACCCCTAGTAGAGGGAGAAGGTTAGGAAAATCGAAGAACTAGTGGATGGAGCAAAGGGAGCTAAAAGCAAAAGAATATCTTGTTAAAATTTTCAGAATAAAGTGATAGACAANTGTCTACAAGTCATGTCTAGTAGAATCTTGTTTATGGGTGTGTTGTGCACCACACTTATAAGCAAGAGACTACAAGGCATTTAGGACTGTCACTCTTTCTTCTTACTCTAGATTGTGTGGTAGAGCTCAGTTGTAAGAACTCGATTTCCTAAACTCTATCTTATTAATAATACGACGATGCCTACATCCAGAAGGAAAGTTGATAAGAGATTGAATATTGATATGGAAGAGTTGAGTCAGAGGAACTCAATTTTTATGATGCTTATGATGAGTAAATGTAAGGTCTTCAGTAGATCATGTGTGTACTAAGACGTGTAGGCCTTTTTATAAGGATCCTTAAGGCAAGAATATCTATCCACTCCTATGCTAAAAGGCAATGAGAAATTCAGAAGATAGATACAAGTTTTAACAAGTAAAAGAAGCAAGGTGAAGAACGGTACGAGGTACCAAGTTAATGAAGATTAACAGTATTTACAATTCAAGCAGAGGAATACAAGCATTTTGAGTTACCT
>MDKI01126405.1:0-16628 GCA_005239505.1 Nicotiana paniculata | reverse complement strand
TCTACATTTTTATTATATAAATATCTAATAATTATCCTTTAAATTATTTTGTGATGACTTAATTATCCAAACTTATTATTTACACCAACATGTAGGTTTTATAATATTTTTCTTCATTTTTCTATAATTGCATTTGCATTTTTAGGCTAATTGCACTTTCTTGCAATAATAGCCTATATTCATGTATAATTACATTATTTGTGCCAAAATAAATTTTTATATTTTTATAATATTAAGTTATTATCTTCAATCATTTTAGTGCACAAATAATAATTTTTCTTATTTATTAATTACTTTTATAAATTATTTTGATAAATATTGGGTATTTAAACAACAACCCAATTTTTAAACCAATTTCGGACCAAATGAAGGGCCCAAAACACTCAAATACCTAGCCCAATTACCCCAGCCCAAAGCCAAACGACCCATGTCTAATACCCGACCGCGTCCCGCTTCTAAACAACCTGCCCATCTAATTTCCCTAAAGACTGCCACCCCTATTCTCTCTGTCACTCCTCTCTTCTTCACCAAACCCTAGCCGTCTCTCCCTAAATCCCTCTCTTAATCCCACTGATAATGGGATTCGATTACCATGCTCTTGCCATATTTGACCCCTTGTGGTACTGGATGTTCGTTTGTGGTGTTATCTAAGTGCTTGCCTAAATATGGCAAGAAATATCTTCCGAAATCGAACCAAAAGTGATTCGAATCTTTGATTTCAAGCATTATTTCGTCTATATACGTTTAAAACTACTGTGTGAGTTCGATTTTATTTGGATTCTGTTGATTTACACTTTCCCTAAAAACTAGGGCTTACGGATTTTCTCTCTTAAATTTATTTCAAATCGATTTGCATGTTTCTTTCCTTGTTTGTTGCTTAAATTACTCGGTTTCCTTATATGCTTGCTCGATTTTGACTGCTATATAAACACATCCCCCTTTCCCTTCTGGATAGACTTTTTTAATCGCTGAAATTTCCACTAAAACTAAAGATCTTCACTCTGTTCGCTTATTCTCTTGTTCTATTTTGGCTCTTGGCTGGCTGAAAGCCAAGGCCACCGGAATTCCTATTTTCTCGACCTTCCTTGAGTGTGAACATTGCCCTGGGTCCTTTGAAGCCCTTGGGAACTTTACGTATCTAAGGTTATACTGCCTTTTTGACGTTCAAAGTGATTCTGTTCTTTTCTTGTTTGTCTACTTGTCAATCAGTAATTGATGGGTTCTTAACCTTTGCAATGTTCATTCTCTTATGTTCCTAATTAGCATATTCATGCCTCTGAAATTGCATAACCTAATTTGTTTTATAAACTATCTCTATGTATAACTCTGTTTATGATATGAACCTCTCTAACATTTTCCCATGCCTAAATTGTCAGTTCTAAAATGTATTTGTGTTTAACTTAAGCAATCCGGACTGTTCGAAGTTCGTTTAGCTTAATGTATTGGTACTTTGGGTGTTTACATTGGTTATATGACATCTGTTTGTCTTATGCCTTATCCTGGATTTTTATAGTAATTGATTTGTATCTGTGATATGCTCCAATCTATGTTAAAACCCTAATTCTAGCTATGATTTGCTCCTATGATCATTTTTAACTCTTAGCATGTCCTTACACTGTCCAACTCTGTACTCCCTAGCAACTATTTGGAACCTTTTAGAATAGATTCTTAACTAGAGTTCCCTATAACACTTGATTCTGTTATGCCTTATTGGTATGCGTTATATTGTTTAACCCCATGGTGTTTAGCATAATTTGACCCTTAGGCTTGGACCTGTTAAGTTAATGTTCTGTTGTTCGTCTTATTTGGCATAATGCCTTTGCTTATTAATTTGTAATCCCAGAAGCCATAATCCCCCATTGCTTCTTACCGATATACCTTGCCCCAATAAGCTAAGTGCGGACTTGCAACATTAACTTGTCTCTTGAGTTTGTGTACCATCTATGTTGATATGTTCATTGTGTGATCACTTTTGCAATCTTCAAACTCTGTTATTTGACTATTATTTTCATTGTCATTGGTTATTTACCTATTTCTGAACCTATAATTCTTGGCCAGCTGAAAGCCAAGGCCACTAAAGCTTTCTCTATTAACCTCCCTAGTGTGAGCATTGCTCGGGGTCCATTTTGAGACCCTTGTGAACTCTGACACACTAGGACCTGATGTTCTTTGGCTATTTTCCTTACTACTAAGTTATGTCCCTCTTTCTGCCTATTGAATGCGCAAACTGATTTGTATAAGTAATTATTTTTTGGATCCTATGATCAAACTATGGATGTTGGGTTTGTTTCGAGTTCTCCTATGGTTTCTGGGCTAGGTTGAGAACTGTGTGTGCTAAATGGTAGAGAAAGAACTAAGTTGAATGCCTGGCAGTGCTGGGTATATTTTGGGCATGTCTTGTGCCTACTGTTATTACTTGTACTACTTTGTAATTTTATTCATTATTGGGCCTGTAATAATTCTGTAATAACAATTGGTGTAATAATGAAATTGGAAAATGTATATCTCCTAATAGTTACATGAAAAGGGTAGAAAGCATGTTCATAGGATTTGTGTGATCTATTTGATATCCGACCTGTTATATGTGAATATCTTTGTGCACTATTAGAAATCATGTCATTAGGGAATCACACACTCATATAATTAGTATGTTGTCAATGCATGAGCATTCTATCTATTCTTGTGTCTACTGCTATGTGTTGCTAGGCAGCATGCTTATAGGAAATAATTGCTAATGACTGCTCCTTAATATGCTCGATAGATATCATGCCTATATGATTTTAACTAATTAATTCACTATTGCAATCTCTTCTTCCATCTAGAAAGTATTCCTATAGGAGCTAAATGTGTAAAATCAGTTCCAACTGTTAATTTCTAAAATGCATGCCTATAGGAGCTAATTGTATGAGAATCAGTTCCAATCGCCAAGCTTTAGAAATCATGCCTATAGGACATCACTACTCACTTTTCAAACACTGTTTTATTGTTTATCCACGCGATTATTAGGAAGCGTAATAATTTTGAGCACTTCTAATAAGTTTCACTGTTCCTTATTGTATAAATCACTTAGAGAGCGTGCCTATAGATTTGTCAACTGATAATCTGTAATAAGCGGATTAGCAGCGTCTAGCACTTACCAATTGGTAATTTAGAAACCATAGGTCTAAAAATGTCTTGCGCATCTGAATCAGATCATCTAGAAACCATGCCTATAGAACTTAACAACTACAATCCCTTCAATTCTTAAAACTGCCTAATATGTAAAAATCTGTTTGCGTGCATTTGTTTGCCTAATTGCAGGAGGCTAATGTGAGCCTTTAATTGGATTTAATTGTAGTCCTATTTGTTTTGAATAGTCTCCTAGTTTTAACATTTTTGATCATCCTAAGTCAAGTCAAGAACCATCCAAAAATAGAGGTCCAAATGCCTCATGGACCACATGTATGGGACGGGTAGTGCACGCATAAGGCACGATTTAAAATCAACTAGTGCGCTTTAGGTAATAACTTAAAGATAGTAATCGGGTAGCAGGAGATGATAGTCTGTTCCCGCTGAATAATACGAATAACAACCCATCTTGAGGGAGTTACTAAGTATTATTTGTGTTGCACGGGGTGATCCTTTAGGCTAAAAAACGTAGGACCCCCCATCTTATCTTTGAATCAAATGTTTGTATTTTTCAAAGTCTTTTGATAATAAAACTTCCCAAACTTCTTGTTTCTATCTGTCTTTGGTTATCTGACTAATTCATATAATTCGAGTTTGGATCGGACCCACAGTTGTGGACCTCGAAGAGTGCCTAACACCTTCTCTTCGAGGTAATTTCGAGCCCTTACCCTATCTTTGGTGATGCAAACTAGTCAAACCCGAGTCATATGCAAATAGGTTCCCTAACGCACCTTAAAATCGTTAGGTGACGACTCTCCTCTTTTAATACCTCCTTAAAATTGTTTTCACACGTCGAAACCCGATTTCATGAGAAAAAGGGGCACGACAATCACCGAAACATAAAAAGAGGGAGAAAAGCATTTGTAATGTCTCTCTGCACTTTTGTTTTTTAATGACAAAAAACCGGTGATGGATTCGTGATAAGTTTTCTTTTACTTAGGAGAAGAGTTGATTGGTGATCTACCGAATCCTTATAAAACAATGTGTGTCAATGGTACATCAACAAGTGTAATTGAGATGTAGTTTCAGTTTAACATTTCACCATTATTCCCCAAACCTTGTATATATCTTAGAGCAACAAAACTCAAAAGATTTCCAAATTTGTACTTTTGTCATCTATTTGTCTTACAACCAAATATATATTTTGGTTCTTAGAGTCGAAGAAATCCATCTGATAGAATCTTCTTTTTATAAAGGCATAATGTGACAACCTCAAAATATAGAGAAAATGGGATATTTTTCGCCAGACATTATAAAGCCTAAACGTTTGACAACTTAACATAGTACAGTAACTAAATATCCATTTTGACTAATGTGAGTATCATATTTGAATAATCAGATGAACAAAATATCCTACTCCTCTTAGAAAAGGGAATGAATCATTTTTTTGATTTTTCATTTTGTTTTAAGGCCCCATCGACGAAAGAACAAATATGAACATAAAGTCGATAAACATCTGAAATGATCCAAAACCTTGTAATTCTTAAAATGGGGCCAAGATAATCTAATACTTACTTGCATTGGAGTGTTTACAAAGATCTAATAAGTACATATGACATACATAACCTTTAATTTACAAGCATTCATATCCCTTATATATGTCACATCCTTCGTCATTAACTAAGTACACGTGCGACACTTGACAAATCACTCACAATCTTGCATAACTTGCTCCCGTTCTTGCTATGCCAAGTCGGCCTTACTACATTCAATATCGTTAAGAGAATGATAGAAAGAACACAAGAGAATTGTTAAAGGTATTAGCTAGAGAGAACTTGAATTGTTTTCTTGGTGAATTACAAATGAATGAACCCCTTTATATACTAGTATCCTAGGGTCTAGTATGTAAATATTAATTGTTACACAAGTCCTTAATATTTACAAGATAAGGGCTTTCTATAGAACTCTCTACAAGCCTAGAAGATTCCAAGAACTTCCCAAGGAAATCCATAGGGATCTAGGGTCTTCCAAAGGAAATGTTCATACTTCTCTAGAATCTTCTCACAAATGCTAGCCTTTCTCCTATGTAATCTTTCACATGAAATTAACATATGCCAAATGGCGCCTATGTGGAATGATGACATGGCGGTTCATTACTGTCACGACCCAAATTTCTCTCTGTTGGGTATCGTGATGGCACCTAGTCTTAGGGACTAGGTAATCCTAACAGTTACTGAATAACAACAATAATGAAAGGACAACTAACAGTCTCGATATAGAATCTCAAAAAAATGTACAAACTTTCTCAAAACCGGTAATACAAGTCATAAGCTCTACGAATATTCTACAACTTCTAAGTACAACTGTTTAAAAATAAATACAACCGTGTATGAATAATAAATAAAAAGAAGGTGACTCTGACGCCTGCGAACGCATCAGTAGGTTACATTGAGTCTCCTCGGCAATCATCCACACAGCTACTACAATATATACCTGGATCTGCACACAACAATGTGTAGAAATGTAGTATGAGCACACCACAACGGTGCCCAGTAAGTATCTAGACTAACCTCGGTGGAGTAGTGATGAGGACTAGTCAAGACACCACTGGTCTACAAAATAAATAGCATGAATATATAAATGACCGAACATTACATATATCTAAGACTTCAGGAATAATTCATAACAATGACAATATAAAGCAGAAGGAAATTACAGAAATCAATCACGAAATAGCACAAAAAGACACAGAAAGATGGACATCAAAACAAGCCGAATCGAAAGGAAACACAATACAATAGAGAGCACCAATAACTCAACTCCACGTCGGATTGTTCACATCGGGCCTTAGCCATTAAAATCCATAACTGGTAGAAATCTTTAAACAACAGTTCATATGAAAAACTTTTGCAAATAAAATCGTTTTAGTATGGAAGAGTTTCCTTTGAAAATATACTTTCTCCAAAAGTAGATATAAGTATATTTAATAGAGAGAATTACGTAAAACGTAGTTTCTTTCAAAATACGAAACTTCCCAAAGATGCTTTCCCAATAAATGACTTCCAATTATCATTTTAGGCAAGAATAGTGCTTTTCAAATATACCTTCGAAGTAAAATTCATTCAAATATAATCATTTCAAAACCATTACTTTTTCAATAATACTTTTCAATAAAATCCCTTGATCAAAATCTCCTCAAGATTTATCCACCGGAACTCAGTCCGTAACTCAGAAATTGCCATGCAGTACAGGAGGAATATCAAATCTTGCCAATAAATGCAGTAAATAGCAAGCAGGAACAACGAAAATAATAATGCATAAATACGGCACGGAATGTCCCCTCATTCTAAAATAACATAAACACGGCACGAAATGTCCTCTCGTGCTAACATAACATAACATGGCACGAAATGTCCCCTCGTGCTAACATAACATAACATGGCACGAAATGTCCTCTCATGCTAACATAACATAACAACAATTTAACAAGGGAAATCAACAATAATAACCATAAATCACAACATCCCGGCAAGGGAGTCAACGACACAAACAGTATCATCAACAATATAAACAACAATAGAAATCATACCATCCCGACAAGGGAGTCAACAATGAAAACAATATCATTAACAGCATAAACAGTAATAAAAACCATAACATCCCGGCAAGGGAGTCAATAAGGCAAACAACATCATCAACAACGGAATAATAAGAGAAACCACACAATCCTGGTAAAGGAAACACCTATAACAATTCTCACCTAAACAGTTAACTTCACGGAATAAACTCAACTTCAACAAAAGCCCAGTAATAGGCAACATCAAGGAAATACCAATAACATAAATGTCTAACAATTAGACCTAAGTATAACTTAAGGAAATACTCATATAAACCATAATGTAAGACTCACGGGCATGCTTGACTCCAACGAATAGATGTTCCAACTACGGCTAGTCAATTATAAGGCTAGATGACACTAATTATAGTCAATTAGGCAAGCTAGGAAGAAAATATAGCATGATGATAA
This sequence comes from Nicotiana paniculata, assembly GCA_005239505.1. Lineage (NCBI taxonomy): Eukaryota > Viridiplantae > Streptophyta > Magnoliopsida > Solanales > Solanaceae > Nicotiana > Nicotiana paniculata. The sequence goes on along the minus strand of MDKI01126405.1, from coordinate 9,493 downwards.
GAGAAATAGAATATTCAGTTAAGTCAAGTAAATTCAAATAGCCAACGAAGGAATCCAAAAATAAGTAATTCTAATTTAAACAGGAAGGGATGAAATTAACAACCAAGGATTCCAATGTAACAATTACAAATCATACACAGGTAATATAAGAACCTACGAATCCTAAAAGGCCAATCTAATTGCAAATAAGTCCGAGTACACACTCTTCACCTCACATACTTGGACCACAATCAACAAGGAAGACTCAATCCTAAGGGGTAGTTCCTCCACACAAGGTTAGACAAGGTACTTACCTCAAAGACGACAACCCGGTACTCAAAAATAGACTTCTCGGGTGAAAAGACCTTCAGACGGCTCAAAATCAACTAAAACAACTTCAAAATACACATAAAACGTATAAGGAACTATCCCGAACAATAAAGTTTCAAACTTTACAAAATTATGAAAATCGACCCAAAAGTCGACCCCCGGGCCCGTGCCTCGGAACCTGACAAATTTTACAAATTCCGATTACCCATTGCGATACGAGTTCACCCATACTAAATTTATCCAATTCCGATAACATTTGATCTTTCAAATCATGATTTTACATTTTTGAAGTTTTCTTTCAAAACCCACAACTTTCTCAACCCAAAACACAATTTAAATGATGGAAACAAGAACTGATTCATGAAATATAATTAATTCTAGTAGAAGAACACTTACCCATTTGATTATTGTGAAATACTCTCAAAGAATCTCCCAAAACCGAGTTCTAGAAGTCAAAATATGTATAAAAAAAATGGTGAAACCCCGATTTTTGGTAAACTTATATTCTACCTAGATGCTTTGTTCATCGCGATCGCAGAAAACGAGACGCGACCGCGTAGAAGGAAATGGTTATTTGCTTAAAATGATCTATGCGATCGCGAAATAACTTAAGCGATCGCATATAAGGAGTAGGTTATCTTCTGCGATCGCGAATGTAGTAGTTATGCGAACGCGAAGAGGAAAAAGGAAGGTTGCCTGGATTATACTACGCGATCGCGAAGATGCTCACGCGAACGCGGAAGGGAAAAAGGTGGAGCTACGCGATCGCGAAGGCCTTTATGCGACCGCGAAGAGGAAATTTTGGGCGACCAACAAAGACACATCGCGATCGCGAAGGAAGCACTGCGATCGCGATGAAGGACTTCATACACCAGAAGACAACAGTTCAAAGTTAGAAGAAAATGACTCGTAGCCCATCCGAAACACACCTGAAGCCCCCGGGATCCCGTCTAATCACACAAACAAGTCATATAACCTAACACGGACTCGCTCGAGATTTCAAACCACATAAAACAACACTAAAACGATGAATTAAACAAAAAAAATTAATGAAATTTCTCAAAACTTCTTTAAACATCAAATTTTGCAATTAAGGTCTGAATCACATCTAATGAAGTCCGTTTCTTGCCAAACTTTTCAGATATGACAAAAATATTTTATCGAATATGTACCAGGATCCAGAACCAAGATACGGGCCCGATACCACAAGTTTCACATAGAATTTCATTTTCAAAATCTCTTATATTTTTCAGAAAACAATTTCTTTTAAAAATTCATTTCTCGGAGTTGGGACCTCGGAATTCGATTCCGGGCATACGCCCAAGTCTTATATTTTCCTACGGACCTTCCGAGACTGTCAAATCACGGGTCCTGGTCCGTTTACCAACAATGTTGACCAAAGTCAAATTTATTCAAATTTCTAATACAAAATTATCATTCTTATTAGTTTTTCACATAAAGGCTTCCCGACACCACGCCCGGGCTGCGCATGCAAATCGAGGTGAGATAGAAAGAGGTTTTCACGACCTTAGACACAGAATTAGCTAGAAATATATGGGATGACCTTTTGGGTCATCACAATCTCCCCCTTTTAAACAAACGTTCGTCCTCGAACGTGCCAAGATTTACCTTGAACTCATCCAATCGCTGATGGTATACTTTCAACACATAACCGCAGGTGATCCCACATCACCCCAACTCACATAAGCCCGATGAAACAATCACAACCGCAACATAGCCTTCACATCACCACCGATAAGCCTCATACCTCTACTTCTCACCCTCTACTTATTTACAAAAGACCCGATTCTAAATCCATGTCCGACATTACCCTCAACCAGCTGCATCAATTCATGATACGCCCATAAGGCACGACCACACAACATAGCACATCACGCATAGGCTCAAATATACTTGTGATCACAATAACTGTCCGAAATTAACTCAACATTGGAAATACGCCCCTCATCTGAAATAACTCTGTTTCTAAGCCACGTAGTACGGATAATGATGAAATAAACACGAAGAGCTCATTATTAGACACCCGAAATACCGAGCCACAACTACCACTACCAGGCACATATCCCGCAAACTAAATTAAAGAAACACATAACGAAATGACTGAATATGAAAATAGAAACATATAAAGGAACTATCAAACAAGCCCATAGGAATCACTCTCTATCGATACTAACTTACCAAAAGCAATATAACAAGGAAAAAGCAAAGCATATGAACAAATCACAAGGATTCCATCCTGATAAAATTTCCACCGCGGTACTCCGCCCGGTCCAAACATATCAAATCACAAATATCACGAGGACCTCGCCCTCAACTCTGAATCACATACTGAAAATATATCATACCAATTGAAATTCCTCCACTAATTCATCTCAGCTGATAAAAATCATAATGCTAGCTGATCTCATATCTCGATGGAGTATCAAATCACAACTCGTAAACAAAATACTCAGGAAATTCACATAAAGCTTACCATGAAGAACAAAAAGGACTCATTTCCAGTTTCACCACTATCAAGAATGAAATAAACGACGATAGACACAGGCTACTACTCATAGAATCTCCCAACAGGAGCAAACACAAAATGGATTGCAAAACATGGAACTCACTCATAAATAAAACAACAAATAAGGGAACTCGTCCTGACAAGCAGAAATATAATGAAATACAATTGGTACCCCTCTATAAAACATCAAAACATACCTGTGTGATAATATCCAGTACATCATCCTCTATTTTACTATATGAAACACAACAATGGGTCGGGTCGCCCTATAACGACCTGATCGGTCGTTTTAAGCTCTAGCACGTCGTTCAACAGTTTGAGGTTATGAGCAACTTTATTTCAAGTATTATGACTTATAGGGGTGGTCGGAACTGAATTTCAGGAAGTTTGGAGTCAATTTAGGAAGAAAATTCTCAATTCAAAAGCCTTAAGTTGGAAGAATCAACTAAGATTGGAATTTTGAGTAAACGACCACCGAATCAGGATTTGAAGGTTCCAGCAGGTTCATATGATGATTTCAGACTTGGGCGTATTTTCGTATCGGGAGTCGGATAACCCGGGAGCATTTCGGCGCATATTATAGAAGATAGCATTTTAGAAGAATTTCATAGATTTGAGTTGGAAGGTATTTCAGTTTTATAGATGTCTGTTTGAGATTTCGAGCCTGAGAATATTTTCGTATGGTGATTCTGGAGTTGGAAGCGCGATCGGAAGTGAATTCGGATGTCCGTAGGTCATTATGAAGTCATTTGGCTAAAGATAGAAATTTGAAGGTTTTTGAGAAGTTTGACCGAGAGTTTGAATTTTTGATATTGGGGTCGGCTTCCAATTCCGAAAGTTGGAGAAGGTACGTAAGGTCAAATATGACTTGTGTGCAAAATTTGGGGTCAATCGGACGTGATTTGATAGGTTTCGGCATCAGATGTAGAAGTTTGAAATTTCAAAGTTCATAAAGCTTGAATTGGAGTGCGATTCATGATTTCGATGTTGTTTGATGTGATTTGAGGCCTCGAGCGAGTTCGTATCATATTTTGGGACATGCTGGTATAATTGGTTAAGGTCCTGAGGGCCTCGGGTGGATTTCAGAAGGTTAACAGAATGAATTTCGGACCAAAGAATTGCTGAAGTTTTCTGCAGAAAACTGTTTTGACACCAACTAGTGCAATCATGAAGCTGAATTTGGAAGCTTATATCTCGAAATCTATAAGGAATATGAAAAAGTAAAAAACATAAACGTTGAAGCCCTTGTGTTCTAGTTTCCATAAAGTTAAACCATTCATGATTTGGACATTTTATGAGAAAGTTATGATCGATTGAAGATGGCTCGTGGAGCAGTTTTGATAGAATTATCTGATGCATGGAGCCGATTTTAGAAGCTCATATCTCGGAATATATAAAAGGTTATATGATTTAAAACCTATCAACTTCAATATCTTCGAGTCTAGTTTTGAAATCTTCAAACCGTTTATCATTTGGATATTTCTACAAGGAGCTATGGGCGTTTTAACAGAAGGTGTACAACAAGGGAAAATTATAATAGGATGTACAACCTGCACAGCGCAATGTACAACCTGATGAAGCCTGGGCAGATTGCTTTAAACACGAGTTTTGGCCTATTTCTTTCATTTATTTCATTTGGTTTGGACAATTTTGGAGAGCTCAAGGAGGGATTTTCACCAAGAAACACTAGGTAAGTGATTTCTTCCTATTTTGTGTTAAATATGTGATCTTACATGGATTTAGACATGGAAAATTAATATAAATTTGGGATTTTTGGGGAAGACCTAGAATTTAGAATTTTGGACTTTTACCATGAATCTGAGCATGAAAATTAGAGTAAATTGTATAATTGAGTTAGTAAAGCTATGGGTAGAATTTATCTTCGAGAAATTTCGGAATCCGGGCACGTGGGCCCGAAGCCATTTTAGTCAACTTTTTGAGCAGAGTTGGGAAGTTACATAATTTGAATTGTTAACAAATATTAGAGTATATTTTCATTGGTTTGTCATTATTTGGATAGTTTTGGGGTTTTGTGTATTGATTTGAGTCATCGGAAGGGCTTGGAAGCCGGTTATGAAATTTCGGAGCGAGGTAAGTCTCCTTTCTAACTTTGTGAGAGGCAATTGTCCCCATAGGTGAACTAAATGAATACATGCTATTATTTACAGGTGCTACGTATGCACGAGGTGACGGGAGTCCGTGCGTAGCTACTATTATGCCATGTCCGGTTAGTCTAGGACCCACTAGCATGCTTTACTTGTTGTACTTGTGACCTTACCAATAAAATATCATGTGATGCTTTCAATTAGTATCTAAATCTATGAGAAGGATAGAGTTTACTTTTCTTAATCACCTAGAAGGAGAATTGATTCTTCCTTGGATAATTGTGTTTCAGATAAATCTGTAGAGTTTGGAACCTTGTCGAAATTGGCAAGTAAGTCTCCAGAAAGGTTTTAAATACTATTCTCATGTTTATTAAAAGGAGAATTTTATCACTTCATATAACAACTAATTTTCCTGATAAAAATGTATTTTATTGGTGTGAATATGTGCAACTTTGGGTGTCTGAGTCGCATGTATGATTTGCGAGCAGGATGACCCTGTATTTATGTATATTCATACGGGGACCCGAGTCGCGGGTATGATTCGCGAGCTGGGTAACCCTAGTATTATGTTAACCGCGTCGCATGTTTGAATCGCAAGCGGGGCAGATAGATGCATCTATGATTTGGGCCGTTCGACCCTCGGCAGTGCACATTTTATTATTGTTGGTCCGCGCCGTTCGACCCTCGGCATTACTTGCGCATGATAATTACTGCGTATTTTCTTTAATTATTACCTATTTATTGGCCTATGAAGTTTTAATTGACAACTGAAATGACGAAGATTTAAAGTGTTAAATGTAGAAGGAGTTGATATTATTTATTCCTGATTTTAATAAATTGCCTATGACATTCATGCTTAGTGTCTCACTTGATTATACTAAATTGACTTCTAGAGAGTGTCTAATTCGACCTCTTGTCACTACCTCTCTGAGGTTAGGCAGGATACTTACTGAGTACACGTTATTTTCGTACTTATGCTACACTTGCTGTGCATTTTGTTGCACAGGTACCTTCATAGAAATATGGCTGACTTGGAGACTTAGACGAGCTGCATCGCCCGAGACGACCCGCAGTCGGCAGAGTCTTCCTCTATGTATTGTATTTTCATTTTTATTCCTTGTCCAATTTGTATTTCGGACAAGCTTTGTAGTATTTTTAAAAATTCTTAGAAATTGCTCATCTACTTGTCTACCGGGTTCTGGGATGTGTTTGAGATTTAATTTAATAAATCGAATAGTTTACCTGTCGCAATTATTTAATAAATTTTTATTCGCTCATTGGGTTGTAAGTGAAAGTTAATGATTTCGAAAATGTTAAAATAGGAATTTATTCAGTTATTAAATGATTGGCTTGCGTGAAAGTGGTGTCCGTCGCCATCACGACCTTATGGATTTTGGGTCGTGACAACTTGGTATCAAAGCACTAGGTTCCCTTCGATTTCACGAGTCATGAGCAAGTTTAGTAGAGTCTTGCGGATCGGTACGAAGACGTCTGTACTTATCTTTAAGAGGCTACAGGGCTGTTAGGAGTGCTTCCCTTCTTGATTCCTCATTGTGCGATTCGATTCCTTTTAGGCTTATGCCTATGTTCTTCCTACTCAATCTTATACGTCGCGAAGCGGTTGCTATGAAACATGGATTTGAGGAATTGAAATGGTGCTACGGATATGGTGCGATATGTTTTCCATGTGTAGTTGGTTGGGGTTGTTGTTTCCCTGCAGAAGAACATTATGTTGTTTCAGCTCGGTTGCTGTGTTTCTGAGAACTTTGAGGCTATGCTCAGATTGTTATGATGCTTACGATTGGTTATCGCGCGGTGTTGATATGATGGTAGAATGCTTGCCCATATGTCGGGGTAATGAATGACTTGAAGGGAGGTCTTCTCATAGCGTAATTTCGAGATTTTAGTATTTTAGTTTCGGTGGAGGAAGGGCAATTGGACTATGAATGTTCAAGTCTGGGGGAATAAGTAATAAGACTTGGTGTTATCAAGCGAGGTGGAGTTTTCATCTGTGATGTGGTATCGCTATTTTGATCGAATAGAATGTGTTAAGTTCGACGGTGTTATAGTTCTTCGGTTGCATTGGCTTAGAGTATTGTGAAGTAGTATTGAAGAAGCAGTTGTCAGAGATCGCAGTGTGTGGTGGTTCAGAACTGAATAGTTATTTCTAATGAAGGCAACTCGAGAAAGATGATCTTTAGAGAGTGAATTTGTGGTGATCTGCTGGTTTAAAAGCTACAGAGAATGATATTAAATTGGGTAGAATACGATGAAGGAAGGCATGTGAGAAGTGTCAGGCGACGGCTAAATTTCTAAAAGGCCAGGCGTAAGAAAAGGAAGTCAGGTAGTGCTTAAAGGAATGAGGTTAACCAAAGTGGGAGGGCGGAAGCATAGTGGTGAATTAGAAGACATTGTAGCGCATTTAGTAGATGTCCATGAAGGGCGGACGGACTGGTAAAGTTGGTGAATGAGAACATGCTTAGGATGTTGATGTTGTAGAGAGTGTGCATTACAACGTCGTTGGAAGGTGTTAGTTGGTAATTTCCATATGTGGGTTATCTCTCGTGGGCAGGTTAGCGGTCGTGTAGTTGGCAAGTTTCTACAAGGAATTCTAGTGGTTATTCGGTGGGAGGACGAATATGTGAATGCTGCTAGGGAACTTGAGTATTTAGGGAATGTCGACAGAAGAATTTAGAAGGATTTCGGTGGGGTCCAGAGTGGTGCAAGGAGTAGTTTCGGGCTAAGTGGGAGAGTCACATCGCCTGCAATTGGGTTGCAGGATTATCTTCTCATGGGGTTGCAGATTATCGGCGTATTGGCAAGTTATTGCAGCTAAGGGGAAAAGAGTAGAATAATAATTGTGCATGGGATTTGATAAATATGTGCACAAGTTGGTCCTATTGGACCAGGGTTAGGTGTTGGGAGATTCAGAATTTATGCTTAAGACATGGGCGAGCTGTAGGGTAGTGACTCAGTCACGTGCTTCATTGAAAAAGGTGTTCATGTGCAAGAAGAGCCTTGGAGTTGATTGTATTCGGGGCCAGTCAGAGTGGGTGACTCTCAATAGCGGTCCTAGTGAATTCAAAAGTTAAGAATGCGACATTTAAGGGTTTCGGGCAGCAGTATGATTAAGAGTCGAGCTTTTACAGTATAATTTCTGAGAAAAGAGAAGATGGTTGGGGTGTTCTATGATATGTTTCAGCGTGCAGGATAGTATTGGGAGAGTGAGAGAAGTAAACTCCAGGGTGTAGAAAGATTATCAGAAGGGTATGAGACGGTTTGCGGGATTGAGATAGCATGGTCTCGTGAGTCAAGGCCACTCGGGATGAGTGAGGATTGAGTTTGTTATGAGTTGAATGGGGTTACTATTATTTCTGAGGCAATTAATGATGATTAAAATAAGATAGATTGGTTAGCCATGGTTGGAATGACACATGTGCGACAGTGATCAGTTCCTTCAATTTGATTAAGTTATGCATGTGGTTTGTGCCGGTGTGTGCGAGGCTTGTCGGCCACCGTAATGGATTTATTTGGAAGCATTCAAGTATTATGGCTTGTCAGGTGTAGGCGGATCCCGGAAGGATCATGGGGGTACATAATATCCCCTGAGGATTTGCATGTTTTGTGATTATGAGAATTCACTCGTGTGTTGTTATGGTTCTCTTGAATTGAGGTGATAACAAAAAAAGGGTTTCTATATGAAGGGGTGTTCACCCTATTAGTGGTTCAAGAGTTATGTTGGAATTCCAGCGCTATCTCATATTGGCATGCAGGTGCAGTAAGCAGTATGTAATTGGAAGCAAGGATCAAGATTGTTGTTCGGCGTTGACAAGGATGCTCAGTTGAGCAAGAAGAAGGGATTTGAATGTCTAGAGTAAGCTGGTATTGTCTCCAGTGTCACCTGCGATCGGTGTTTGGTGAAAGAGGCTTTTTATCCTGGTCATGGGTTCTTGATGTGTTTTGCAGTATTAGTATGGTCGGTGGTATGGATGTGTAGACTTGTTAACTCGTGGGAAAGGTAATGTGAGCATGACCACGGGAAGATCGTATGAGTGTGACATGTAGTCACGTAATGGATTGAAGATGTAGACTGAGTATAAGGAAGTGTAATATTTCTTATGTGAGAATTTATGCTTGGGAGGCGTTAAGTTCATTGTGTTGTGGATTGTGGGGTGTTTGTCCCGGCTATGATGGTTGTTCCTGCGTGTTATGAGAAGAAGTGGGTTATTATGGACCCAGGTAAGGCTATCAGCCTAGTTCGGTGCGAGCAGAATCAGCTTGAAGTGTGTGAACGGGTTTAAACAGGATTATGGGCTTCATATGAGGCAGATGTGTTCCTTTCAGTATAGCGCTCCTCAATGAGGGGTGCAGGAATATCAGATGTTGTTCCGTCTTCGTTCATTCCATGTAAGGTTATTATTGTGCCGTGTGAGTTGTGAAACGGCTTGAGAAATTCCTATGTGTTAAGATTCATCATAGTGATGATGTTATGTGAGCAGGAGGGCTCTTGAGATTTCAGAGTATATATATATATACATATATATATATATAT
>ML317170.1:0-19498 GCA_005239505.1 Nicotiana paniculata | reverse complement strand
AAAAAAAAAAAAAAAAAAAAAAATCAAAGAAAAAGAGAAAAGAAAAGAAAAAAAAATCATCATCAAAACAAGTTCATGTTAGTTGAACTACGTCCGACCTGATTCTGAAAGGATACATAAGTATCCTCACTCTGGGGTTCGGTCACGCCAAAACAAAAATCCACATTTCCCCAATATTCAAATAATCCGGGGCATGATTTTATTTCATTTTTGATGGCTGTTCCATCAAAATGGTTCCAATAGTTGTAACTCAGTTGAATAGATCTTTTTACCTTTCCCTGCTAAGACCTTCTGATCAACTTTCATGAATGCTAAGTCAGTATACTACGGGTGATGCCTCATCCATTGTAAAGAGAGAAAAATAAATGAGAAAGTCTTATTGGTGAAAACCCTCACAGGCACTATAAGGCAATGGTGAGTTGAGATAAAGGCAAATGAGAGAGGTCAATTGGTGAAAACCCACAAAGGGCATCGTTGATCGATTTAAAGCTTCTTATATCCCGACACAAGCATGGTTAAGACAAAGAACTCAGTTTCAAAGTGAAGTTTATAACAGATTTCGAGAATTAGACAATTCAAACGGATCGGGCATCCAGTCCAAAGTGCATGTAATGTTCATTGAAGTCAGCATATTCCTCCAGATAAGTCCTTTCTATTTTTATTTTTTCTTCTTTGAAAGGTACACTTCTTGATTAAGTTGTAATACCTATTAGTTCACCTTCTTGTTTTCTTTCATACTATTCTTTTTGAGTCCTTTTTAATCTAATTTTTTCAAAGCAAAGCAAAGAAAAGACCGCAAAATTGGCTACAGTTTTCCTGTTATATGAAGTAAAACTTTCTGGGCATGAACATCATGGGCAAAGGCATAAATCCATCTTTGATTTTTCCTGACGAGCAAAACTCTTAAAGGACTTAACAATGTGTCAAGGGTCAACAAAGGTTACTTAGTTAAAAGTTGTTTTGGGAGCAAGGTTGTTTACACCATAAGCACAAATTGGGATAGGCGCAAAATAGGCAGGATTTGATGTTGAGAAAGAAGATCTCTAGAAAGTAAAGACAGAATCTCCCGATAATTCGTACGACTATTGACAGAGCTAGTTGTTCTAACAAGTGCAATGGACACTAGGTCAAGTCGCCCAAGAGATCAAGGCCACAAACTGACCACCATTTTAAAACTAACGAATATTTCTTTGTTCAGAATAGGAATATAACAATTTTAGGAAACAGTTCATGGAAGGACGAACATCACCAAGTGAAGTTCTCAAATCCTTGATTTTTCTTCTAATATACATGTAATCATGTTATTTTTAATTTCATTATAGAGAATACCCTATCTTCACCTCAGGGTACTACATCCTCAGTTGAATTACTTGTTGCCAACATAGGGTACGACATTCCCTAGTAGCATTTTAGAGCGCCACGAGCCTCATTTTATTGCAAACATAGGGTACGACATTCTCTGATAGCATTTCAGAGTGCCACGAGCCTCATCTTATCACCAACACAGGGTACTACATCCCCTGGCTACATTACTTTCTGCCAACATGACATTCCCTAGTAGCATCTTAGAGCGCCACGAGCCTCATTTTTTTGCCAACATAGGGTACAACATTCCCTAATAGAATCTTAGTGAGCCACGAGCCTCACCTTATTTCCAACACAGGGTACTACATCCCCTGGTTGCATTTTAGTGCTAAGGTACAACATTCACTAGTAGCATGTTAGAGTGCCACGAGCCTCATCTTATTGCCAACACAGGATACTACATCCCCTGGTTGTATTTCTCATTGCTAGCATAGGGTACGACATTCCCTAGTAGCATCTTAGAGTGGCAAGAACCTCATCTTATCGCCAACACAGGGTACTATATCCCCTAGCGGCATTACTTTTTGCAAAACACAGTGTACTACATCCCCTGGTTGCATCTTATTGCCAACATAGGGTACGACATTCCTTAGTAGCATCTCACAGTGCCACGAGCCTCATCTTATTTCCAATACAGGGTACTACATCCCCTCGTTGCATTATTTTTTGCCAACATAGGATACGACATTCCCTAGTAGCATCTCACAATGGCACAAGCCTCATCTTATTGACAACACAGGGTACTACATCCTCTGGTTGCATTACTTTATGCCAGCATAGGGTACGACATCCCTTATTATTCAAAAAAAATAATAATTCAATTCTTTATTCTGCAACAGCAAAGATAGATTAATGTGTTTTCAAGAACTCACAAAAATTTCCCAGTGCAAACTGGGGCAGAAATATTTTGTTCATTTTTTTTGTTTTTGATGGCTTGTAGGTTTTTCTGCGAAGCATTTGGATGTGCAAAAATAAAATTTCAGCTCTTGCCGGAGAAAATGGAATGTTTGATCTCAATACCACCCGCAACCGGTTTGACATAATGTACGCTTATACATAGAGTATCAAGATCCAGCTTCTCATTATTTGATCAAGAAACAAGACTGTGAGAATATTTCATAGTCTGTTATATCGGAGAGTATCAAGTGTCACTCTAAAGTCAATGAAGGTAGCAAGTCAAGAATCAAGACAAGACTCCAGATGACATTTAAATAAGAATTCTATAACTCTTAGATTTCAAGAGTATGTAATTTTATTTTCATGTTGATGTAATAGTAGGAACCCTAGATCGGAACCTCAACGGAACTTCGCTCGACTCTCCATCTAAACATACTCATCACTCTTCTTGAACTACATGTGACCTGATTCCCCAATAACCCGGGATATGTAGGCTGCCTAAAATCAAGGCTCGGTAGCAACCCCTTCTTTTCTCTTCTTTTCCTTTATAAATAATAGGGAGGTCAAAAATCAGTCACATTGTTCATTTTCTTTGCCTGAAAACTCTTCATGTTTCCAAGCAAAGAGGGGCATGCTATGAACAACTAATTTTTGACCCCGCTCAGATTTTATACTACTTTAGTGTAAATATTTCTTCTAGGTCTAATCGTATTTTAAACTTTTATCTTACTCTTAGTAGATTTTATTTAAAAAAAAAAATAAGTACTCACATTCTTAGAGTACAAATTTTATTTCTATTTCTATTTAAAAAATAAATAAAAAATTTACATGTGTACATACATACATACACATACACACACACANATATATATATATATATATATATATATATATATATATATATATATATATATATATATATATATATATATATATATATATATATATAAAGTTAAAATTTTCAATGTAAGCTATGATATTTTTTTAGTATAATTTAAACTATAGTGTATATATATAGTTTTCTTATGTATATAATATTTAAGTATTAAGGTAGTTGACTAATATCTTCAACTATGTATTTTACTTTACCTTTTCTTCAGTTCAAAAAAAAGAAAAGAAGGTAAGAGTCATTAAAAAAAAAAAAGAGAAAAGAAAGAAAGTAAGTAACTAACGAAAGAACAAAAAAAGGTAACAAAATGAACAAAACAAAAGATTTCTCCTAATCTTACTTTACACGAACAATCCCAATTCCCTAAATTCTCTATTTTTGTTACTCTCTCATTTTCCCCACTCCCTCACGTCCCCAACTCCTTCACAACTTACCCCCAACCACTATTTCCTCCTGCTAACCTCATTTTCCTCACTTCCTCGCATAAAAGTCCCAACCCCCATATCCCTTAGGAGGTTTTTAAAAAACTGTTTTGCACGTGATGGGATAGAGGATGAACATTCTCTTATTTAAAGGAAAAGATCACAACAAGAAAAAGGGGACAAAAAAAAAACACGCAGATACACAAGAGAGAAAAAAAAAATGGCATCAACTCCATCATTAATCCATAAACAAAAAATCAGAAAAAAGAAGAAGAGAAAAACAGTTTGTTTCCATTTTTCAGTTTATAGATTTCACTTCAAATATAAGTTTTCTTTGTCTAAGTTTGAATGGGGAAAGAAGCACGTGAAGCAAAATGAGTTTAGTTTGAGATCAGTTTGAGGTGGAGGAGTCGAGGTTTCCGGTGTCGATTCGAAGTTCCGGCTCGCAATTTTGGTGTTTCAGTCCAATGATTATTGCTTTGTTACTCCGATTGAGTTGCAAATTTTTGGCTTTTTTCATCAATAATAAAGTTTTCTTTCTCACTTTAAGATTATTTCATGTATTTATTGTGCTTTCGTGAATGTTTTAGTTTGATTCTTTGCGTCTATGTTATCATGTCGTATACGTGATTTCAATTTGTTTCTCCATTTACGGTGTTCTTGAGCTTATTATGTTAAGTATTAGGTTTGGTCAGATTTTTCTATTTTAGTTGTTGACGTAGATTCTTGTTCAAATGGATTATATATTTTTACGTTAATAATTTCAGCAGTTAGAATATTTAGGGAAGTGAAAGTTTCGTTTGGTCAATCGACATTATTCTTGATGGAATTCCTTAGCGTTGGTTTATTGTAATTCACTAAATAATGCATATATTATTCACTTCTAGTGGTAATTGCCTTAGATTTGTAAGATTATCGTTGCCTGTGTCATACACAGGAATCAAGTTTCGCAAATATTCATTATCATGACATATTACTGATTGCAAGAACTATGTTACTGAAAATTCATTCTTACATTGGTGGTCTGCAACTTCATTTTGTAATATTATTTCAGAAATTAATCAACTGAATCTGATGCCATGTATTTTGATAACATAGTTAAGCTCCTAGTGGTCATTGATATGCGATATAAGTTCTTCAGTCCATGGCAATGATATGCTTTTTGCTAGAACTTTAATAGTATATAGTTTTACTCTGCATCCACTGACTACAATAATCTCCAAGTTTAGGAAGAATAATGAACATCGTAGATTGCTTTAGGCGTGATAAATAAGAAATTATCGTGATTGTGTACACGTTCGCGTGACATAATTACGATTCCCAAAATTAACCAAGATTCGCGTTCGCGCAACTTTGGTAAAATAATCTTAGTAATAATAAATTATACAAATAAATGTCTCGAATCTGAAAATAATTGAAATACTCTTAAACACTAGAAAATTTTTAGATGTATTTTAAATATTAGCCCATGTGTTCATACCCAAGCCCTAGATTGATATGCTCAATAATAAAAGGATCATGTGCGCATCCCGCGTCTCGATGCCTTTAGATTTAATATAATTATGTTATAACCATGTGTATACATTTAACTTCAGAGAAGAATACCTTGTGTGCGTACCGTACCTAGGTGAACACAAAAAAAGTACAATAATTAATTAAATTGTAATAGATAAGCCATAATCAATAAAATACAAGAATAGCTAAAAATTTAATTTAAGCCTTACATTAGTATAAAGCGACCGTGCTAGAACCACGAGACTCAAGGGGTGCCTTACACCTTCCCCTCGGTCAACATAATTCCTTACTCAGAATTTTATTATCGTAGACCATAAATAAGAGTCAAACCTTCCTTTTGAAAGGGGATTCAAATAAAAGGTGATTTGGAACACCAAAACTCAATTCCAAGTGACGAATCCAAATAATAAATAATCCCTTTCAAAACGTCACTTTAATTGGAAAAAATCTTCTAACTCAACCACCTAATAGGGTTGTGGAACATAAAAGAGGTGTGACATGGACCACGCCATGGTGGCGACCAATTCTGATATTCCTGCCAGGTGTACTGATATCCGAGCCCGAAGGTTGTGCCATAGTGCTTCAACTGTACTGGTTTAGAGATACCTTGAAGTTTTTTACCAAGCCCCTTACCAGGTTCATACCCTACCCATGCCAGTATGCTCTCTATTTTGCTAGTCCACCATTTATCTTTCTCAATTGCCTTAACCCGTTCGATGCGATGGTAGGTTTCTCCACCTAACTTCCTTCTGTTTTCTACGAACAGTCTGACTGGTGTAAATGGGGTTTCTCCTATCTCCATGGATGATCACTTCTTGATGGTTCCATTCAAATTTTACCGCTTGGTGCAAAGTAGATGCGACAGCTCCATCGGCATGTATCCAAGGTCGTCCTAGCAGCAGATTGTAGGAGGCTGATATGTCTAGCACCTGGAATTCAACATCGAACCAGGTAGGACCCATTTGGAAGCATAGGTTGGTTTCTCCAATTGTGGCTCTTTGTGACCCATCGAATGCTTTCACATTCATAGATCCTTCTCGTATTTCATGTAGGTCCTTGCCCAACCTTTTCAGAGTTGTCACCAGACAGATGTTGAGGCTGGACCCTCCGTCTATCAGAACTCTGGCAATGAACTTGTCTTCACATTGCACTGTTGTGCAGTGCCCTGTTGTGGCTTAATCCTTCAAGTGGAAATTCGTCTTCATGGAAGGTGATCTTATTGCTTTCCAACACTTGTCCCACCATATTGGCCATTTCTCCGCTAGTAATGTTGTTGGGCACATATGCTTCATTCAGTACCTTGATCAGAGCA
Organism: Nicotiana paniculata; assembly: GCA_005239505.1. NCBI lineage: Eukaryota > Viridiplantae > Streptophyta > Magnoliopsida > Solanales > Solanaceae > Nicotiana > Nicotiana paniculata. The sequence goes on along the minus strand of ML317170.1, from coordinate 13,098 downwards.
TTCCTGTGTGCTTCGGAATTTTGCAGCAACAGTAAGATGGATATATGGGCGGGAGTCTTATTCAGATGATCAACAACAGAATACTCCCTTGCTTGTACTTTCCTCCAGAGGTCGCCCGGACCAGTTTCAATGACAGGTTGTTTGTTAGAAGCTTGCTTACTGGTCTCCCCCAAATGCTCAAGTGTGTAAATTCTGTCCGTTCTGGTCATCCCTTGTGCAGCGCAGGACTCTTCCATCTTTGATTTCCTCTCTCTCCTAGCCTCGACAACATAATCCCAAGGTACATCGTTGGAACTGAAGGGTGGTGTGAATGTCACCGTCACAGTGAAAGGTGTGGATAATTCTACCTCAAACGGAGCAGGTGTAGCTGCAGGTGGTGTCACTTCTATTTCAAAGGGAGCCGATGCGGATACCTCAACTTTGACTAGCGGCTGTATCTGTACCATAATGGGATTGAGCGTGACTGCCAGCTTCTTAAGGTCATCACCTTCCCGAATAAGTCCTTGATCCCTCGGGATCCCATTCTTCATCGGTTTCTATTACATTGACTCCTTCACCCCTATGATCTGGGAGGGGGTGTTGCGGATATTGGGTGTGGTTTCTTTTGCCTGTATGACCTTTGTATCAATCAGTGTTTGGATCTTATCTTTCAGGGTGCGACATTCATTAATAGTATGTCCTTTCATACCAGAATGATATGCACACGTCTTGTTTGGGTTGACCCATTGTGAGGAGTTTTCCATAGCCACGGTGGGAATAGGGGTGACATATACAGCAGCTTTTAATCTTTCATACAATTGGTCAAAGGGTTCAGCAATATGGGTGTATTGTCTGGGTGGTTTGCGATCAAAATTGGGCCTGGGTTTTTGGTAATTTGGACGAGCTAGAGGTGAATGATAAATAGGTTGGTTGGGTATTATAGGTATAGTAGGCAGTAGGGGGTTGAGGATATATAGGAGGTTAAGGTTGGTATGTGGGTGGAGGTGTTTGGTACACAAATGGAGATTTTGGACCTGAAAACCATTATTGTTCCCACTTCATTCTTCTTTGATATGCCACCTGATTGTAGTGCTTTATTCGTGGCCTGCTGTGCCTCAAAATTTGTCACCATTCCACTTTTGATTCCTTCCTCGATCCTTTCTCTGAGCTTGATGATATCAGAGAACTTGTGATTCTCGATTACCATTAACCTTTCATAATATTGTGGATACTGAGCCCTGACAAAGAACGTGTTCATCTTTTCTTCATCTAATGCCGGCCTGACCTTCGCTGCATCTGACCTCCATCGAGTAGCATACTCGCGGAAAGTCTCAGTGGGCTTCTTCTTGAGGTTCTGGATATAGAAGACGTCCGGTGCATTTTCCGTGTTGAATCTGAACCTATCCATGAAGTCTGACGCCATGCTTACACAACTAGCCCATTTCTTGGAATTTTGACTTATGTACCAAGACAGAGCGTCTCCAGTAAGGCTTCTCATGAAAAGCTTCAAGCAAATCCTTTCATCCTTTCCGACCCCTACAAACTTATCATAGTAAGTTCTTAAATTAACTTTTGGGTCACCTGTTCCATCGAACATCTCGAACTTAGGAGGTTTGTAACCCTCCGGCAGTTCCACATCTGTCTGAATGCACAAATCCTCATAATTCAAACCTTCGATTCCTTTGCCTCCTTCAACACCCTGAACTCAGTTTGTGAGTTTCTTAAGCTCTTTTTCCATGTTCTTAATGAGCAGGTCCTTTTTGGCGGATTCAAGTGTATATGAGATTGGCTAAGCGGAGTGGGGTAAGGTTTCCATGTATATAGGGTTGTTTTGATGAATGCCAGGAGTTTGGGTGTAGTGGTGATCATTGGTTGAATTTTGGGGATCGGGGATAGGCTTAGGGGTATTCTAAGGAGTGTGATAAGTAGTTTACGGACATTGAGTCGGGAGATGCTGATGTTGAGGAGGTGTAGGTATAGGTAAAGGATTTTGAGGAGGGGTTTTATATTGGTGGGGTGCGGGAGGATTTTGTGGGCATTGGTTTGGTGTATTCTGAAGGTGTTGGGTTTTGGATATTTGGATGGTTGATATCTGGGACGTTTAGTGTGAGGGAGAATTTTTCCAAATTATGGACCTGCTCAAGCTCACCCTGTAGTTCAAGTATCTTCTGTTCAAGCCGCGAAACCAAGTCATTTGGTGCCGGAGTACTCTGACCATCAGAAATTTCCACATTCTCAGCATGTGTGGAGTTATCTTTTCTGACGCCACTCATATCGTCCATCTTAGCTTTCTCTTTTCCTTTTGATGCACTTGGAGGAAGAGAAGGAGGAGGGCCTCTAGATCTGGTGTGGTAAGCTGATGATGCCAGCATGTGTGAACCAACCTTAGGGGATGTGAATAATTAAAAAGAAAGAAAAACAAAAGGCAACCAAGTTAGTGAGAGAAAAAATGATTGCACTATTTAAACACATATTACAGGAATGTAAATCCGCGTCCTAACTTGAGAGCCTTGTTGTGCCCGAGGTAGTCCTAGCGACAAGTATATTTGGAGAATTTAATGTCAATAATTGCCTCATTTCATTAATGAAATAAATAAGACAAATCTAAAACGACAATAAGGTAAGTCACTAATGGCACTTGGCCTTGTTACATTCGAAAAGCAAAAAGAAATAAGCGTAATCTACTTGGTCCCAGAAGGACCTTCTCCAGGACTGGTTCTCTTGGCTCCATCGATCAGGTTCCCTAGGTCGCGCATGTCCAACAACAGGTATGCCCTGGCGAGATGCCCTCCTTCGATACCTTCAGAATTATGGTAGTCTATGACTCTTTTCCTCATCTTCCCTTCCAGCTCCATCAGACCCTGCTCCAGATATTCTAGCTTTTCATTTGATCTGGTATCCATTTCCCTCCACTCATTGATTAATTCCATATCAGTCTTGTGTTGTTCCAGATGCTCAGCCTTGGACTCACGAGCTCCTTTTGTGCCGTTTGTTATACTTCACCTGTGCTTCGACAACTTCATCTATGGCTCTGTTTGCTCGACCGACCCCTGGCTCGACTATTCCCGCTATGCAGTCTTCCAACCATGATGGGTAAAAGTACACATGCCCTGCGTGATATCGATCCGGCTCGATGGTGTCCCTTTCCACAATAATCTTCAAGTGCCACATATGTTGAGCTTCACATTTATATGGGATATCATCTTGGAAATCCGCCCTGTAGTGACTCATTTTGGAGACTCGTGGTATAATCTGTTTTCTACTAGCTTGTCTCATGACCTTGATAGGAACATAGGGGTGTATACCCCTTAACCCGATCAACACCAAGTGTGGAGCGTCCCTAGATCGGATGATGAACTCATTGGTGGGGAACCGCTCGAACATCCACTGAACCTGGTCCTCACTCTAGTTGTCAAAAAAACCGCACCCATTCTGTAGCATTCTCTGGTTGAGCAAACCTATCTGGGATAAAGATCATTCTCTTGGGGTGGTGAAAGGCTATGTGATCGTTCCACGGGCTTCGTGGAAACTCTTGGCAGTATTGACCTCTATGGAAATGTTCTAGCAACCAAATTTGTAGTAGCAGATTACAACCCTTAAAGTGTTTGAACCCCTTCTGGCAGCGATCTAAGGCTCGATATATGTTTGTTATAATCATAGGGAAAATAGTATATGTTTGTCCCTCGATTCCTCCCATTAAGGAAGTCGAATGGTATATATGACTTCTTTAGACACACCAGGACGTCATTCTTTTTCAAACCGATCATTTTCAGAAACCCTTGGGGAGTGCGATTTTCTGGCACCAATAGATCGAAACTGTCCCAAGGTAGTCCAGCGATCCCCCTATTTCCTCATAAAGAGGGGTCATTTATATGTTTCCAAAATGGAATACGACCCATTCTCCATCCCAGAACATAGTAACAGCGTGGATCAACATGTGGTTTGGTTGGATGTCTAATAAGGAAGGTAGGTTTCTAAGGACTCTTTTCCCATGGTTTTTATCACTTGGCAGAAGGTCTTCTCACCAATCTAGCAACAACGGGGGTATGTTACGGACCATGCCAAACCTAGGAACTTCGTGCCTCATTTTCTGCAAACAAATAAGGTTGGACCCTTTCCCCCTCCAGATTCAAATATTTATACATTAGCGATTAGTATATTGGCACTTATTTCACCAAATTAATGCACAGATCGTGGTTGCGTCCGTTGGGATTATGGAAATTGCTGTGGACTTCGGACAAGGCTTTTCTTAAAGGGTTATTATGTGGACAACATATTTACCCAGACTAAGTTTGACTATGATGCATGTACAATTATTATCAGAGTAAGGTTTCTATAGAGGTCTAGACTGGTACTCTCAAGCGGACAACTTGAGGGGGAAGGCACAAAATTGTCCACTGCACCGCTGATCGACTAGTTTACCGCAAATTAGCCTTTACAAATTCAAATAGGGTGATATAGGAAGAGCGCAAACACTCATCAAGCATTGCTATGGTATTGATCACGCTTGAGTGGAATATGATGTTGAGCATGATTTATGCAACAAAAAATAGAACGTTGTCACGATGAAGAAAAATGTTAAATGCGGTATTTAATAATTGTAAAGGCATTTAAGAAAGAAAACAAAGAGACAAGTCATTTTCCATAGTAAAGAGTAATAAAACAGGAAAGAGAAATTGTAAATGACTGAAAATAGGCAAATAAACTCACATAAAGTGGGAAAGGGAAAGGGTTCGCAAGTATTGACGGAATAATAAAGTCATTCTTAAAGACTAATTCACAAAAATCAGGTTCGCTATGGTAAGAGCCTAAAATTTCCCCAGCAGAGTCGCCATGCTGTTGCGCCCCCTTTTTTCTCGCGAAATCGGGTTTCGACGTTTCGGGACAAACTTCTTTTCGGGATGGGTTTAAGGAATTGGAAGAGTCGCCACCTAACAGATTAAGGTGCGTTAGGGCACCTAGAGCCATTAACTCGTTTAACCAGTTTACATCACCAGAGATCGGGTAAGGGTGTCACGACCACACATTTCATCGCTAAAATTTATTTTCAGGAAAAATCATTATAGTTACAACAAGAATCTCGTTTTTATAAAAGAATTTAAGGGTTTAACATCACTGATAACATAAAATAAAAGAAAACCCAAACCTAGATCTATTGTCACCGAGTCAGGAGCTACTACATCAAAATATCAAAAATACAGAGCCGACACAAAGTTGTCTGAAATAAGTAAATATGAAAGGTGGATCGAGAATGATATAATCGAGGTTGTGATCGTTAACTACTACCTTGATGCCTCCCAAGGAACTCTGACTGCAGCTCAGCAACCACTACCAGGTCCCGCTGTACCTGGGTCTGCACACAAGGTGCAGAGGGTAACGTGAGTACACCAACTCAGAAGTAACGAACCCAAACTATAGGCTGAGAGGTAGTGACAGACTAAACCTCAATAATTGTAATGAAAACAATACACATAATTTAGGCATGCTCACAGTTTCAACAGATAATGAAAACAGAATATGACCGATACGATAAGTAACCCAAGTATATCTGAGTACTCTACATGACATGTATCAACAGTGTGGAAATGCACATAGTTCTCATAGCTCTCACACAGAAGTCTACTCAGTACTGTATATGGCTCTCAGGCCCAAGGAAACTCTATCCCGGAATATGCATAAACACCGGTGATCGTAGTCATTCAGTACTAAGGAAAAGGCCAATCCAGCCCCCATGGAGAAGATCCATCTCCGGAATACAACACTCGGAAAAGATCCATGTCCAGGGATGATCCATCCCTCACTTATCATCAACTTCGGACAAGATCCATGTCCAGGGAAGATCCATCCCTAAATATCAATGCGCTCACTGGGGGTGTAACGACTCCGGAGGGGCTCCTATTGGCCCAAGCGCTATATCAAGATAACGAAGGCATGATCAGAGTATCGCTGCAGTGTTAATTCCGATCTCATAACTGCCTCAATAACATGATCTCGGCCTCACTCAGTCATTACTCTCTAGTCTCGCTCACATGGGCTCACAGATGCATGAACTAGCCTGAAACAATGACAAATATATAAAATCAACAATTACCGAGACTGAGGCATGAAATGATATGCTATGGTAGGACTGAGTATGCAAAATCAAATAAACACATAAGGAGACAGCAATATGTGACACCTCAGATCTCAGCATTTTCGGCGTGAAGCCCTAGCATTTGACTTAGCATGATTTCTAGCATGTTCACATTAACCACATCAATAAAAGTGCCGATATCAATCCAAAATAGCTACTAGACGGTACCATGGGATGAGCCAGGCCACAATCACTCGGTGTACACCCGCACGCCCGTCACTTGGCATGTGCGTCCCCTTAATTATAATCATATAACATATAGTTCGGGGTTTCAAACCCTCAACACCAAGTTTGGAAACGTCAGTTACCTCAAAGCCGGCTAATATCCTAGCCCTCACTGCCTTTGCCTCTATACTCGGCCTCAGATTGCTCCAAATCTACCATAAATCAGATTTATATCATTAATATATGCTAAGGAATGAAGCCCACTCGAAAATTATCAAATTCAACCAAAAATCCTGAAATTGGCCAAACCCGACCCTGGTCCCACATCTCAGAATTCGATAAAAATCACATCACAAGAATCCTCATCCTTCCACGAGTCTATACATACCAAGAACATCAAAATCAGACTTCAAATGACCCCTCAAATCCCCAATTAAAGATCTCCAATTTCCAAGCCCTAACCCCTCAAATTACACCATTAAATCCCACATATTTCATGATTAATCAGTCAAATACCAACATGTAATCGAGTATTAGGTTCAAAAACGTTACCTCAATGTGTTTCCTTGAATCCCTCTTCAAAATCCCTCAAAAATCTCCAAACCCGTCTTCAAAAATGGTGAAATATAAGAAAAATTCGTGAAGGCATCCTTTTATACTTTCTGCCCAGTGATCACCGCACCTGCGGAACATTTCTCGCACCTGTGGACCCGCACCTGCGGTCCCAGGTGCGCACCTGCGAGATTTCATTAAAAGGCCAACTCCGCACCTGCGCTTCATCTACCGCACCTGCGACTTCGTAGGTTCGGCCAATCGTCCGCATCTGCAGTCCTTCTCCCCCTTAGCCATTTCCGCACCTGTGATGCCCAATTCTCACCTGCGGTGATCGCACCTGCGGCCACCCTCTGCATCTGCGGAAATCACAGAACAGATCACACTAGCAACCCTCTAAGGCCAAAAACTCCTCCGCTAACCATTCGAACTCACCCCGAGGCCCTCGAGACCTCAACTAATGGTACCCACAAGTCACAAATGATCACCCGAACTTAGTCGGAGCCTCGGAACACCCAAAATAACACCGAAACATCAAATCAACCCATGATTCAAGTCTAAGGATTTTCAAACTTCCGAAATTCACCAACGATGTCGAAACTAACCAAACCTCGTCCGAATGACCTGAAGATTTGCACACACATCTCAAATGACATTGTGAACCTGCTCCAACTTCCGGAATTCCATTCCAACCCCGATAGCTAATTTTCCACAGTCGATCGAAAATCGCCCAAAACTCAATTTTGCCAATTCTAGCCTAATTCTACTCCGGAACTCTAAACCACATTCCGAACACACTCCTAAGTCCCAAATCACCTAATGAAGCCATCCGAGCCACAAAAACCACATTCCGAGATCCTTTACCTATAAGTCAACTTCCGGTTGACTTTTCCAACTAAATCACCATCCTAAGAGACCAAGTGTCTCATTTCTCATCACAACTACTCCGAACCCGAATCGATCAACCCCACGAAACACAAAAGAGCTGAACCATACAAGAATCAAGCAGAAATGGGGAAAAAAGGCTAAAATCTTAGAACAACCGGTCGGGTCGTTACATTCTCCCCCAGTTAAACATACGTTCGTCCTCGAACGTGCCCAGAGTTGTTCCAAAAATCATCAAAATCGCCGAATAGCCTGACCACACACATACCGGGGTGATCCCATGTCATATTATCCCACCTAGGTCCAATAGCACAACATAGCTGAAATTTCGTAATCTAACCTAACCCATAAATCTTAGAACCAAATTTCCACTTCTGAAATAACTTATAAGATCAAAGTCCCGCATCTATAAACTGAATAAGTCTGAACACGCTGTATCAAGCCATATCCGTGACCCAAGATGTAATCACATGAAATACCACATGTATCAAACACTCATAGCGATAACTCCTAATCACAATAGCTGCTCAAAATGACTCAATACCGGTAAATAACCTCTTATCAAGAAAAACCTCATTTTAACACTCTCATATACAACCAATGATAAAAGAAACAATATAACCTAGCAACCATTCATCGGATAAACAAGTTATGGAACTCCTTCTCTTCGAGATGAAATATAACAAAATTTCTAAGTCGATCAGCATCAATATCCTCCCAAATATACCACGACCAGACCCGGTAGCACCCATTCAAGGTCCGACGACCTCTTCTCATCTACCATAATCACTCTAGTAACGTGACGCATTAATACAACTGAAAGCCATAACGCGTGCAGTCCGTGTACAAATATATAACATCCCAAATGTACTTAAATCATGGAAAAGTGACTCCACTGCGCGAGCTGTACCGCAATCCCACCAGTATCACCACAACACAATGCTGAGAACCCATCACACCTCGTAGAACCAGAGCACACGAATCTAGCTCGAAGAATCATACCTCCAAAACGACCCCATCTCAACACTGATCCACATGAAATACTTCGAGCCAACTTGCTCAAAATCAATAACCATGCGCAATTCGACATCAAGTACTCAAAGTGCATTGCCATAACCATGTGGAATCAAATGATACCATGACACACGAACCCGGAAGCACATAACCAATACGTCTCAATCTCGCAATACCCAACTACTTGCCTTCCTCAAATACCGCTATAAATCCCAAATAGATCCGCACCATATGTGCATATAACCAACAATCACAACCCCTCGCAACACCGAAAGGTAACTCATAGATCACTCCTGAACATGAATAAACTCAATGACAATCGAATGGTACGTCCCTCAACAATAGCAATTTGGAGACAACAATTCTGAGCCGGTGCAGAACACACACCTATACTAGCCTATCAATGAACCCTAAGTCAACTTTGGACACTTAAAACAGATAGATAACTCTCAGAAAGTTCACAATGACTGAATCATGGAACATACTAACATCTGACTAGCTTTGCTCACATCTTCACAGTCCACAAACACAAAATAACCTGTCTATGAGAACTCTCAGTCTCGAAGTCCATGAAGCGCACAAATTACCATATCTTATCCCATCTCCACCGCTCGAATATATAACACCTCTAATACTCAATCATTCCACGAGGGATACCCCTATAATTCTTCTGTGCCACCAATCAACCTTGAATATCAGCAGTCGATCCAACAAGAGAGCGTCGCAATACCAATGAAGCACCCTTAAATCCCCATATTGCGCTTTCTGAAATGTACACCCTCATCAAGCCACCCAATAGTGATATCATCTACCTAGTCATCTGAAACTGCCATTGCTACCTAAGAATTTTTTTGACCTTCCTTCCAGAACTGAACCGTGACCTCACATATGCAAATCTCAACTCTACACAACATACCGCATCTACCATGTCATCCTATGATAAATATGAGAACTTCCTAATCTCCCCCGAGCCGCAATCAACTACGTACTCAACCAGCTAAGAACTTCCCATTTGACCCCATCTAGAAGCAAAATCACTATACATCACCTGCACCTTACGCCAGTAGAAAATATACATCTGTAATCTTGGTAGAAACCATCAGTAACTATCCGAATCCTATTTGTACAATACCAAACCGCCAGGACTGAATCCTTCTAACTCAACCTAGCTACACAGGCCACCAAAACCCAAGAGCATTGTTAAGAAACACCTGTAAAACCTCATTACCTCGTGAACACCCAAAGAACTAATCGTATCCCTTACCATGCCGATCCGACCTACTACCAAGCTGTCCTATTTATCCAAGTTCCTTCTGACTTACCTTCGAATTAGTACTTCTCTTTGCCATAATACCGCAATTCTCAACCCAGACTCACCATACAAGAGTCTGAGGCTCATAAGCCACTAAATACTCTCTCAATTATCCCCAAAAGTACCACATTCAAGATACTTACCCTGAAGAGACTTCCTGCGAATCTAAAGCCATTACCTTCACCTTCGTGATACTGATATGTAGAATCCATAATGATATAGGAATGCCACAAGTTTTGAAACCCTCCAATGTAGACCTCAGTTCCTAGCCAAATACATATCCAGAAGATCCCCCAATTGTTACATATACATCTTGAATCCATTAGAACCATTCTTGGGAGTCATCCACTCTACTCAAACCTCAATTAGACTGATCAAACGGACCGAATGACCTGTGCTCCATTAGCACTCCAACACCCCAGAAGTAACCCCCCCACCTTAATGCAACCAAATAAATTCCTGCCCCATGCACATTACATCCTTCACCAATAACAACTCAAGGCATTCCATGATTCTTATACACCCATAAAGCATAACACAACCCCTATCCAAAATTTCCTTTACTCAAGTCATCCTCGATCTCAAACCCTACAGGTCATGACTGATTCTCTAGTATACCTCGAACTGGGACCAATACATCACATAATCGTGCAACTAACTTATTATTAGCAGACTCCCCCACTTGGCTCAAAGTCATAGATCAAGACAAGCAATAACTTTCATTGCCCATACGCTCTCATTGCCACCATACCGCAGTGAAATTCAACTAAATCCTTCATAAGCGCGTATAACACAAGTCATCTGCAAATCTCAAAGTGCAACATATATCTTTTACTGGTAACGAAGTACTTGCTATAAAACCACCTAAGGATCACACAACCTCAGGACACCCCGCGGGAGATAACCCTGCCTGCTTAGCCTCAAATTGATATCATCTCTATACCCTTCCAAAAATCGTGCTATCACGCAATCACTATGCCCTCCTGCATTAAATACAACCAATTCCTATCCTTGAGGCATCAAGATACACAATATAAAATTTGAAGCTGATGGAAAAATTAACACTAGAGTTGTGGTAAAAGAAATCTTGAGCTTTTGGAAGATCTCCCCACACTCGTCTGACCACCTGGATTCCCTAACTGGACACCACGTGTCATAAGAATGCTACTGATCTAAGCCAAACTTTACACTTGGAGGAATTTGCATAAAGCTTCTCTTCCCTCAATCTCTGCAATACAACTCTCAAAGACTGAGCACGCTCCTGCTGGCTATGAGAGTACACCAGGACATCATCAATGAACACAATAACAAAGGAATCCAAAATATGGCTGAAATACGATGTTCATCAAATGCATGAACGCTGCGAGGTATTGGTCATCCCAGAAAAAACAACCAAAAGCTCATAACACAACAGGAAGATCAACTTCCCTCCACAACTTAACTACCTGAGAGGTCCTTCAATACACTCACAACTCGAGACGATATGCCAACTTAAGACATAAGTAAAACACTTAATGGTTCTTGCTACATCTTCAGCCTATTCTTTTCGACACAGTCAAACAATATGAACACATGTCACCATCGAATCACACTCACCACATAGTCATCCAGTCACAATAATCCCACCAGTAAGGACACAAACGGACATATAAGTCCCCAAATGCATGTGCTCACACAATAGAAATTTCATCACTCAAGCCATAGACAAAACCCGGCCTCAAGTCCTCCAGACTGGCCCATTATCAACATGCTAAACTCACATATCGCACCTCACCCATGAGATTCACAAGCCGTAGATGCACAACTGATACCGAGTGCTCACGTGCGCATTCGAATACATGAAAGGAATTCAAAGAGTTACGCTTTTAGCTGAATAAATGGATTCACACGACAAGAATTCAAAATGTGAGATTTTTCCTAAGGGTTCTGCAGCCTCTCAAAGATAAGTACAGACGTCTCCGTACCGATCCGCAAGACTCTACTAAACCTTCTCATGACTGGTGAGACCTATTTAACCTAGAGCTCTGATACCAACTTGTCACGACCCCAAATACCCAATCGTGATGGCGCCTATCGTGAAATCAGGCAAGCCACACATTTCATCGCTAAAAGTTGTTTTCAAGAAAAATCATTATAGTTACAGCAAGAATCTCATTTTTCTAAAAGCATTTAAGGGTTTAACAACACTGATAACATAAATAAAAGAAAACCCGAATCCAGATCTAGTATCTCCGAGTCATGAGCTGCTACATCAAAATATCAAAATACAGAGCTGACACAAAGTTGTCTGAAATAAGTAAATATGATAGGTGGATATAGAAGGAGATAATCGAGGTTCTGATTGCCAACTGCTACCTCGATGCCTCCCAAGGAACTCTGACTGCAGCTCAGCAACCACTACCGCGTCCCGCTGTACCTGGTTCTGCACATAAGGTGCATGGAGTAACATGAGTACACCAACTCAGAAGTAACAAACCCAAACTACGGACTGAGAGGTAGTGACAGACTAAACCTCAATAATTGTAATGAAAACAGTACACAGAATTTAGGCATGCTCACAGTTTCAACAGATAATGAAAACAGAATATGACCGATACGATAAGTAACCCAGGTATATCTCAGTACTCTACATGCCAATGTATCAACAATGTGAAAATGCACATAGTGCTCACAGCTCTCACACAGAAGTCCACTCAGTACTGTATATGGCTCTCACGCCCAGGGAAACTCTATTGATGCGAGACTAAATTGCATAGTTTAACATGTGATATACCTTACATTTTATGAGCATTAATGATAGAATTACACTTGTTATGTGCTTAATGGAGTTTATTTCATGTGTAGGTGAATTGGAAATGGAAACAGAGCTAATGGGATGCAAATACGTCAAAAACACGCAAAAGGAGATGCCCGGGCGATAGCCGGGCGTTTGCCCCATAACGCCTGGCCCCCCCTGGCGTTAGGGGGCGTTAGAGCCATAACGCCTGGCCCCCCTTGGCGTTAGGGGGGCGTTAGAGCCATAACTCCTGGCCCCCCCTGGCGTTAGGGGGGCGTTAGA
>MDKI01212810.1:0-10233 GCA_005239505.1 Nicotiana paniculata | reverse complement strand
TCCAGGACAATATCATGCGACCCGGTACCGGCTCCGTACCAAGGCGTCCGGCCTGTTCCATGGATGGCGATAATACATGCACGACTGGCTGAATTCCAGTTTAATTGCGCCTGCTAGTGTCCAGGCCGGACGCCTTGGTACGGAGCCGGTACCAGATCCCAAGATATTTGTCCGGGACATCAAATATGACCCAAGGAACCATAACCAAAGCTTCAGAATGATCAAGTTATACTTTATGGCAATTAAACTGGAATTTCGCTAATCGTGCATGTATTATCGTCTGCCATGGTCCAGGCCGGACGCCTTGGTACGGAGCCGGTACCGGATAGCATGATACTGATCTGGGACATCAAATACGACCTAAGTAACTATAACCAACTCTTCGAAATGATCAATTTACATTTTTTGGCATTTTATGGCAATTAAACTGGAATTTCGCTAATCGTGCATGTATTATCGTCTGCCATGGTCCAGGCCGGACGCCTTGGTACGGAGCCGGTACCGGATAGCATGATACTGATCTGGGACATCAAATACGACCTAAGTAACTATAACCAACTCTTCGAAATGATCAATTTACATTTTTTGGCATTTTATGGCAATTAAACTGGAATTCCGCTAGTCTTGTCTGTAATATCGCCTGCCATTGTCCAAGCCAGACGCCTTGGTACGGAGCTGGTACTGGATCGCATGATATTTGTCTGGGACATTAAATACCACCCAAGGAACCATAACCAACGCTTCGAAATGATCAAGTTACATTTTTTGGCATTTTATTGTAATTAAATTGGAATTCTGCCGGTCGTGCCTATATTATCGCCAGCCTTGGTCCAGGCCGGACGCCTTGGTGCGGAGCCGATACCGGATCATATGATATTTTTCTTGGACATCAAATACAACAAAAGGAACCATAACCAACTCTTCGAAATTATCAAGTTAGATTTTTTGTCATTTTATGGCAATTAAACTGGAATTCTGCCAGTCGTGCCTGTATTTATCACCTCCCATGGTCCAGACCGGACGCCTTGGTACGAAGCCAGTACCGGATCGCATGATATTTGACCGGGACATCAAATACGACTCTAGGAACCATAACTAATGCTTCGAAATGATCAAGTTACATTTTTTGGCATTTTATGGCAATTAAACTGAAATTCCGCCAGTCGTGCCTGTATTATCGCCTGCCATGGTCTAGGACGGACGCCTTGGTACGGAGTCGGTACCGAATAGCATGATATTTGTAAGGTACATCAAATACGACCCAAGTAACCATAACCAACACTTCGAAATGATCAAGTTACATTTTTTGGCATTTTATGGGAATTAAACTGGAATTTCTCAAGTCGTGCCTGTATTATCGCCTACCCTGGTCCAGACCAGACGCCTTGGCACGGAGCCGGTACTGGATAACATGATATTTGTCCTGGTCATCAAATACGACCCAAGGAACCATAACCAACGCTTCAAAATGATCAAATTACATTTTTTTGGCATATTATGGCAATTAAACTGGAATTCCGCTAGTCATGCCTCTATTATCGCCTGCCATGGTCCAGTCCAGACGCCTTGGTTCGGAGCCGGTACCGGATTGCATGATATTTCTCCGAGAAATCAAATACGACCGAAGGAACCATAACCAACGCTTGGAAATGATCAAGTTACATTTTTGGCATTTTATGGCAATTAAATTGGATTTTTGCCAGTCGTGCCTCTATAATCGCCTACCATGGTCCAGGCCGGATGCCTTGGTATGGAGCTGCTACTGAATCCCATGATATTTGTTCGGGACATCAAATACAACACAAGTAACCATAACCAACGCTTGAAAATGATCAAATTACATTTTTTTTCATTTTATGGCAATTAAACTGGAATTCCGCCAGTCGTGCCTATATTATCGCCTGCCATGGTCCAGGCCGGACACCTTGGTACGGAGCCGGTACCGAACCGCATGATATTTGTCTGGGACATCAAATACAACCCAAGAAACCATAACCAACTCTTCTAAATGATCAAGTTACATTTTTTGGAATTTTATGGCAATTAAACTGGAATTCCGCCAAGTCGTTCCTGTATTGTCGCCTTCCATGGTCCAGACCGGATGCCTTGGTATGTAGCCAGTTCTGAATCGCATGATATTTGTCCGGGACATCAAATACGACCCAAGGAACCATAACCAATGCTTCGAAATGATCAAGTTACATTTTTTTGAAATTTATGGCAATTAAACTGGAATTTCGCCAGCCGTGCCTGTATTATCGCCTGCCGTAGTCCATGTCGGACGCCTTGGTACGGAGCCGGTACTGGATGAAATGATACTTCTTCGGGATATAAAATATGACACAAGGAACCATAACCAACACTTCGAAATGATCAAGTTACATTTTTTTGAAATTTATGGCAATTAAACTGGAATTTCGCCAGCCGTGCCTGTATTATCGCCATCCATGGTCCAGGTCGGACGCCTTGGTATGGAGCCGATACCGGATCACATGATATTTTTCTGGGACATTAAATAAAACCCTAGGAACCATAACGAACTCCTCGAAATAATCAAGTTACATTTTTTGGCATTTTCTGGCAATTAAACTGGAAATTTCGTCCAAGGATAAATACGGGCAAGAGACCGATAGCGAATAAGTACTGCGAGGGAAATATGAAAAGGTCTTTGAAAAGAGAGTCAAAGAGTGCTTGAAATTGTCAGGAGGGAAGCGGATAGGGGCCGGCGATGCGCCCCGGTCGGATGTGGAATGGTGTTGAGCCGGTCCGCCGATCGACTCGGGGCGTGGACCAGCGTGGATTGTGGCATGATATTTCTCCGGGACATCAAATACGACACAAGGAACCATAACCAACGCTTAGAAATGATCAAGTTACATTTTTTTGCATTTATTGCAATTAAACTGGAATTCCGCCACTAGTGTCTGTATTATCGCCTGCCATGGTCCAGACTGGACGGCTTGGTATAGAGTCGGTACCGAATAGCATGATATTTCTCCGGGACATCAAATACGACACAAGGAACCATAACCAACGCTTAGAAATGATCAAGTTACATTTTTTTGCATTTATTGCAATTAAACTGGAATTCCGCCACTAGTGTCTGTATTATCGCCTGCCATGGTCCAGACTGGACGGCTTGGTATAGAGTCGGTACCGAATAGCATGATATTTCTCCGGGACATCAAATACGACACAAGGAACCATAACCAACGCTTCGAAATGACCAAGTTACATGTTTTGGAATTTTATGGCAATTAAACTGGAATTTCGCCAGTTGTGCCTCTACTATCGCCTGCCATGGTCCAGGTCGGACGCCTTGTTACGGAGCCGGTACCGGATCGCATGATATTTGCCCTGGACATAAAATATGACCCAAGGAACCATAAACAACGCTTCGAAACGATCAAGTTACATATTTTGGCATTTTTTGGTAATTAAACTTGAATTCTGCCAGTCATGCCTGTATTATCTCCTGTCATGGTCCAGGTCGGACTCCTTGGTACGGAGCCAGTACCAAATCTCATGATCTTTGTCCGGGACATCAAATAAGACCCAAGGAACCATAACCAATGCTTTGAAATTATCAAGTTACATCTTTTGACATTTTATTGCTATTAAACTAGAATTCCGCTAGTCGTGCATGTATTATTGCCATCCATGGTCCAGGCCGGACGCCTTGGTATGGAGCCGATACTGGATCACATGATATTTTTCCAGGACATCAAATACAACCCAAGGAACCATAACCAACGCCTCGAAATGATCAAGCTACATTTTTTGGCATTTTATGGTAAATAAACTGGAATTCCGTCCGTCGTGCATGTATTATCGCCTACGATGGTTCAAGCCGGACGCCTTGGTACGAAGCCGGTACCAGATCACATGATATTTGTCCCGGATATCTTATACGACCCAAGGAACCATAAACAACGCCTCGAAATGATTAAGTTACATTTTTTGGCATTTTATGCCAATTAAACTGGAATTCCGCCAGTCGTGCCTCTATTATCGCCTGCCATGGTCCAGGCCACAGCCATTACCGGATGGCATGATATTTTTTCGGGACATCAAATATGACCCACAGAACCATAAACAACGCTTCGAAACGATCAAATTACATTTTTTGGCATTTTATGGCAATTAAACTGGAATTCCGCCAGTCATGCATGTATTATCGCCTGCCATGGTCCAGCCCGGACGCCTTGGTACGAAGCCGGTACCGGATCTCATGATATTTTTTCGGGACATCAAATACGACCCAAGGAACCATAACCAACGCTTCGAAATGATCAAGTTACATTTTTTGGCTTTTTATGGCAATTAAACTGGAATTCCATCAGTCGTGCATGTATTATCGCCTGCCATGGTCCAGGTCGGACGCCTTGGTACTGAGTCGGTACCGGATCACATTATATTTGTTCGGGATATCAAATATGACCCAAAGAACCATAACTAACGCTTTGAAATGATCAAGTTACATTTTTTGGCATTTTATAGCAATTAAATAGGAATTCCGACAGTCGTGCCTGTATTATCGCCTACCAAGGTCCAGGCCCGACGCCTTGGTATGAAGCCGATAACCGATCGCATGATATTTTTCCGGGACATCAAATACAACCTAAGGAACCATAACCAACACTTCGAAATGATCAAGTTACATTTTTTGGCATTTTATGGTAATTAAACTGGAATTCCGCCAGTCGTGCCTGTATTATCGCCTGCCATGGTCCAGGCCGGACGCCTTGGTACGGAGCCGGTACCTGATCTCATGAATTTTTTTCGGGACATCAAATACGACCCAAGGAACCATAAACAATGCTTCAAAATGATTAAGTTACATTTTTTGGCATTTTATGGCAATTAAACTGGAATTCCGTCAGTCGTGCATGTATTATCGCCTTCCATGGTCCAGGCCGGACGCCTTGGTACGGAGCCGGTACCGGATCGCATGATATTTGTTTGGGATATCAAATATGACCCAAGAACCATAACCAACACTCCGAAATGATCAAATTACATTTTTTGGTATTTTATGGCAATTAAACTGGAATTCCGCTAGTCGTGCTTGTATTATCGCCTGCGATGGTCCAAACCGGACGCCTTGGTACAAAGCCGGTAACGGGTCGCATGATATTTTTCCGGGACATTAAATATGACCCAAGGAACAATAACCAATGGTTCGAAATGATCAAGTTACATTTTTTGGTAATTAAATTGGAATTCCGCTAGTTGTACCTCCATTATCGCATCCATGGTCCAGGCCGGACGTCTTGGTATGGAGCAGGTACTAGATCGCATGATATTTTACCAGGACATAAAATACAACCGAAGGAACCATAACCAGCTCTTCGAAATGATCAAGTTACATTTTTTGTCATTTTATGGCGATTAAACTGGCATTGCGCCAGTCGTGCATGTATTATCGCCTGCCATGGTCCAGGCCGGACGCCTTGGTACGGAGTCGGTAATGCATCGCATGATATTTTTCTGGGACATCGAATACAACCCAAGGAACCATAACAAACACTTTGAAATGATCAAGTTATATTTTTTGGCATTTAATGGCAATTAAACTAGAATTCTGCAAGTCGTGCCTGTATTATTGCCTGCAATGGTCCAGGCCGGATGCCGTGGTACGTAGCCGGTACTAAATTGCATGATATTTGTTCGGTACATAAAATATGACCCAAGGAACCATAACCAAAACTTTGAAATGATGAAGTTACATTTTTTGTCATTTTATGGCAATTAAACTGGAATTGCGCCAGCCATGCCTGTATTATCGCCTGTCGTGGTCCAGGTCGGACTCCTTGTTACGGAGCCGGTACCGAATCTCATGATATTTTTCCTAGACATCAAATACGACAAAAGGAACCATAACCAACACTTTGAAATGATCAAGTTACATTTTTTGGCGTTTTATGGCAATTAAACTGGAATTCCGCCAGTCATGCCTGTATTATCGCCTGCCATGGTCCAGGTCGGACGCCGTATGGAGCCGTTACCGGATCACATGATATTTTTCTAGGACATCAAATACGACCCAAGGAACCATAACAATCGCTTCGAAATGATCAAGTTACATTTTTTGGCATTTTATGGCAATTAAACTGGAGTTCTGTTAGTCGTGCATGTATTATCGCCTGCCATGAACCAGGCCGGACGCCTTGGAACGGAGTCGGTACCGGATCACATGATATTTTTCCGGGCTATAAAATATGACCCAAGGAACCATAAATAACGCTTTGAAATAATCAAGTTACATTTTTTGATATTTTATAACAATTAAACAGGAATTCCGACAGTCATGCTTGTATTATCGCCTGCCATGGTCCAGGCTGGACGCCTTGGTAAGGAGCCGGTACCGGGTCGCATGATATTTGTCTGGGACATTAAATATGGCCCAAGGAACTATAACCAACGCTTCAAAATTATCAAGATACATGTTTTGGCATTTTATGGCAATTAAACTGGAATTCCGCAAGTCGTGCCTATATTAGCACCTACCATGGTCCAGGCCAGACGCCTTGTTACGGAGCCGGTACCGGACCACACGATATTTTTCCTGGACATCAAATATGACCCAAGGAACCATAAGCAATGCTTTTAAAATGATCAAGTTAGATTTTTTGTCATTTTATGGAAATTAAACTGGAATTCCACCAATCGTGCATGTATTATCGCCTGCCATGGTCGAGGTCGGACGCCTTGGTATGGAGCCGGTACCGGATCGCATGATATTTTTCCGAGAAATCAAATACAACCCAAGGAACCATAACCAACTCTTCAAAATGATCAAGTTACATTTTTTGGCATTTTCTGGAAATTAAACTTGAATTCCACCAAGTCGTGCCTGTATTGTCGCCTGCCATGGTCCAGGACGGATGCTTTGGTACGTAACCGGTACCGAATCACATGATATTTGTCCGGGACATCAAATATGACCCAAGGAACCATAACCAAAAATTCGAAATGATCAAGTTACATTTTTTGGCATTTTTTGCCATTAAACTGGAATTCCGCCAAGTCGTGCCTGTATTATCGCCTGCCATGGTCCAGGCCGGACGCCGTGGTACGTAGTAGGTACCGAATGGCATGATATTTTTCCTAGACATCAAATATGACCCAAGGAACCATAACCAAAACTTCGAAATGATCAAATTACATTTGTTGGCATTTTATGGCAATTAAACTGGAATTCAGCCAGTCTTGCCTGTATTATCGCCATCCATGGTCCAGACCGGACGCCTTGGTATGGATCTGGTACTGGATCGCATGATATTTTTTCGGGACATAAAATACAACCCAAGAAACCATAACCAACTCTTCGAAAGGATAAAGTTATATTTTTTGGCATTTTATGGCAATTAAACTAGAATTCCGCCAAGTCATGTCTGCATTATCAGCTTCAATGGTCCAGGCCGGAAGCCTTGGTACGTAGCCGTTACCAAATCGCATGATATTTGTCCGGGACATCAAATAAAACCCAAGGATTCATAACCAATGCTTCAAAATGATCAAGTTAGATTTTTTGGAATTTTATGGCAATTAAACTGGAAAACCGCCAGTCGTGCCAGTATTATTGCCTGCAATAGTCAAGGCCGGACGCCTTGGTACGGAGCCGGTACCGGATCGCCTAATATTTTTTTGGTATATCAAATACGACCAAAGGAACCATAAGGCATTTTATGGCAATTAAACTGGAAAACCGCCAGTCGTGCCAGTATTATTGCCTGCAATAGTCAAGGCCGGACGCCTTGGTACGGAGCCGGTACCGGATCGCCTAATATTTTTTTGGTATATCAAATACGACCAAAGGAACCATAAGGCATTTTATGGCAATTAAACTGGCATTGCGCCAGTCGTGCCTGTATTATCGCCTGCCGTGGTCCAGGTCGGACTCCTTGTTATGGAGCCGGTACTGAATCTCATGATATTTTTCCGAGACATCGAATACGACACAAGGAACCATAACCAACGCTTCGAAATGATCAAGCCACATTTTTTGGAATTTTATCGCAATTAAACTGGAATTCCGCCAGTCGTCCCTGCACTATCCCCCGCCATGGTCCAGGCCGGATGCCGTATGGAGCTGTTACCGGATCACATGATATTTTCCAGGACATCAAATACGACCCAAGGAACCATAACCAACGCTTCGAAATGATCAAACTACATTTTTTGGCATTTTACGGCAATTAAACTGGAATTCCGCCAGTCGTGCATGCATTATCGCCTGCCATGGTCCAGTCCGGACGCCTTGGTACGGAGCTGGTACCGCATCTCATGATATTTATCCGGTACATCAAATACGACCCAAGGAACCATTACCAATGCTTCGAAATGATCCAGTTAATTTTTTGGCATTTTATGGCAATTAAACTTGAATTTCGTCAGTCGTGCATGTATTATCGCCTTCCATTGTCCAGGACGGACGCCTTGGTACGGAGCCGGTATCGATCGCATGATATTTGTTCGGGATATCAAATTTGACCCAAGGAACCATAACAAATGTTTCGAAATGATGTAGTTACATTTTTTGGCATTTTATGGCAATTAAACTGGAATTCCGCTAGTGTACCTGTATTATCGCCTGCCATACGCTTCGAAATGATCAAGTTACATTTTTTGGCAATTTCTGGCAATTAAACTTGAATTCCGCCAAGTTGTGCCTATATTATCGCCTGCCATTGTCCAGGCCGGACGCTTTGGTACGTAGCCGGTACTGAATCACATGATATTTGTCCGGGACATCAAATATGACCCAAGGAACCATAACAAAAACTTCGAAATGATCAAGTTACATTTTTAGGCATTTATTGCAATTAAACTGGAATTCCGCCAAGTCGTACCTATATTATCGCCTGCCATGGTCCTGGCCGGACGCCGTGGTACGTATCTGGTACCGAGTTGCATGATATTTGTCCGAGAAATATTACCCAAGGAACCATAACCAAAACATCGAAATGATCAAATTACATTTGTTGGCATTTTATGGCAATTAAACTGGAATTCAGCCAGTTGTGCCTGTATTATCGCCATCCATGGTCCAGGCCGGACGCCTTGGTATGGATCCGGTACTGGATCACGTGATATTTGTCCGGGACATAAAATACAACCCAAGAAACCATAACCAACTCTTCGAAAGGATAAAGTTACATTTTTTGGCATTTTATGGCAATTAAACTAAAATTTCGCCTAGTTGTGCCTGCATTATCGCCTTCTATGGCCCAGGCCGGACGCCTTGGTACGTAGCCGGTATCGAATATCATGATATTTGTCCGGGACATCAAATAAAACCAAAGGATTCATAACCAATTTTTCGAAATGATCAAGTTAGATGTTTTGGCATTATATGGCAATTAAACTGGAAATCAGCCAGTCGTGCCTGTATTATTGCCTGCAATAGTCAAGGCCGGACGCCATGGTACAGAGCCGGTACCGGATCACATGATATTTCTCCGTAACATCAAATACAACCCAAGAAACCATAACCAAAGCTTCGAAATGATCTAGTTACATTTTTTGGCATTTTATGGCAATTGAACTCGAATTCTGCCAGTCGTGCATGTATTATCGCCTGCCATGGTCCAGGCCGGACGCCTTGGTAGGGAGCCGGTACCAGATCGCATGATATTTTTCCGAGACATCAAATACGACACAAGGAACCATAACCAATGCTTCGAAATGATCAAGTTACATTTTTTCGAATTTTATGGCAATTAAACTGGAAATCCGCCAACCGTGCTTGTATTATTTCCTGCATTAGTCAAGGCCGGACGCTTGGTACGGAGCCGTACCGGATCACATAATATTTCTCCGGGACATCAAATACAACCCAAGGAACCATAACCAACGCTTCGAAATGATCAAGTTACATTTTTTGACATTTAATGGCAATTAAACTACAATTTCACAACTCGTGCCTGTATTATCACCTGCCATGGTCCAGGCCGGACGCCTTGGTACGGAGCCGGTACTAGATATCATGATATTTGTCAGGGACATCAAATACGAATCAAGGAACCATAACCAATGCTTTGAAATAATCAAGTTACATTTTTTTGCATTTTATGGAAATTAAACTGGAATTCCGTTAGTTGTGCCTGTATTATAGCCTGCCATGGTCCAGGCCGGACGCCTTTGTACGGAGCCGGTACAGGATCGCATGTTATTTCTCCAGGACATCAAAAACGACCCAAGGAACCATAACGAACGCTTCAAAATGAT